>JABCKS010000408.1:6594-19893 GCA_018851325.1 Termitomyces sp. DKA19 | reverse complement strand
GGATGTACAAAATATATTATAAAATCAAGAAGTATGAGCGACATTTAAACCATAATTGTAAGTGCTGAGAACTTGCCTGCTGTATGTCCAATAGTTCCTAGTTCAAGATAGATGATGTGTTAAATCCATAGCCATCTCGATCACACGCTCACTTCATTCATATCATCACTCTCCTCCTCATGTTCCAGGGAATCGTCGGGGCAATGCCTTTGCCACTTCTCAGCCTCGTTGGCTGGTCTATTGTGCCTGACTTCATTACTAAAAACCTTCTATCCCTATTGCACAAATTCGCGATTCTCTCGGTGCCGACAACGCAACCGACCTACAGAAAACAATACGCTCTCGCCTTTGCTTGCGTCGTCCTCGGTTACCTATCATACAACCTCATAGATTCAGCGCGCTCCATGCCTCCGAATTTCTATCAGATACTTGGTGTGGAACCAATAGTTGATGAACAAGGTTTGAAAGTCGCGTTCCGCCAATTCGCGAAGAGAAACCACCCAGACAGGCCAGGCGTTGGAAGAGACGGCGAGGAGCTCTTTATCATGGTCAGGGATGTTTACGAGGCGCTAAAGAATCCAGTTGTGAGGTTTGCCTACGACCGGTACGTGTCTCGACGTGTACCAATCAGTGCTTTTTTTTTCACCGTATCGCGCGACAGGTTCGGACCAGATGTATTGCAATGGTCGAAAACATGCACGACGACCCGGGAATATATTCAACGCGGTCTCATTCGGTCTTCCGGCTACCATGTCGTTGTCGGGTCTCTCTTAATTTTTTGGTCATTTGTCGGCTCATCGTCTGGTCCAAACCCTGTTTCATTTTGGCGCTACCTTCTTTACGCGATGCTGTTCGTGGCGGAGATCAGCCTCATCCTTTCTCCCTATCCCTCTTCCCTGCCGACTTCAACGCCGGCTTTGAAGGGTCTACTCACGACATATACCACTCACACTCCGCTGCATACGCTCTTTCCACAGCGCCTGATCTTCCAACATATTCTCTTCCTACATCAGCTTTTTGTATTCCTCTCCTTTGCTCTTGGTCGTGTTGTTCCAGTCCTCATCTCTGCTTTCAGCCCCAATAATACACTATCACCCACACAAACACAGGAAGTAATCCAACAAATTCACCAGCTAGCCTCCATTGCGGATCGAGAAACATCGATGTCCTTGCACAATCTTCTTCATAGTATAGCGTCTCCCGAATCAACCACGTCGTCTCCTCCATCAACTGTAGCTCCTCCTCACGAAGACATCTCTAGCTTCGCCCGTCCCCGTCACTTCGTCATTCCACCTCACGTTTTGGATCTCTCTGACCCTCGCATGCAAAACTCTCACATACCCACATCTCCCGGAGAAGTTGCTGAGGCCGGAAATCGAAAACACCCGCTAGTACAGTTCACTCGCGAAATAGAAGAAATCGTGATTGAAAACAACCTCAAGAAAGGAGACGGGCCACTGAAGTCTGTGTGGCAAGCAGCGGTGCAACGTGGACGTGATTCATTGGCTTCATTCTCGGAATTCAGTTCCAGTCAGCAAAGACAAGAGGTTCCGAAAAGAGATATTTGAGAACCCCCGATTGTTGACGATGCAGGTACTAAAATCAACGGAAATGTCAACAACAAGGAACAAGATATTGCACCAGCTTCCCCGCGGCTGAATTCGTTGATCGCATGAAGTATTCGTAGTCACTGATCTCGAGGATAGTATTCCCAAGGTATTTCTTCCAAAACTTGTATAAATGTGACCTGTGATAATTTTGTACATTATATACTTGACATTATCGATACATAATTCGTGAGATGTGTCGGATATATCATTTACGATTGCCTTTGTGCTCTCTAGAGAGAAAGAATTCATTCAACCGCTTGAGAGTTGCCCGTGCTGGGTTTATCGCTGGCCGACATGCAATTACCCACTCCAACCGTGTCCGTATGGACCGTTTGTCAATGCCTATCGGAATCTTCAAATTGCTTGACACCGAAAAGCTCGGCAAATCTGTATCGTCTGTTTCCTTCTTCGATGTATGTTCGAGATCTTCGATGGCGCCTGTGGCATCCTCGCCAATGTATCCTCCCTCATTATTGAAGAATACGACAAGTGCAGCAAGGAGAACCGCTACACCTTCGTCTCCAACGTCACCCTCGCCTGGTTTTTCCCCGCCGCAGACAATACACACCGTTCGCCCGTGCGCGAGTTCAGAACCAATGAATGGAACTGCTCGTGGTAGAATAGTTTGAGTTAGGTGTGTTTTTTTACGAGGAGTCAAAGGTATAGTTATAGATTTCAGCCCTGGCTTAGGCGGAGGCGTTTCAGAGGTTGCTGGCAGCAAGACATGGGCGAGTATCTTGTTCCATCCTACCCTTTCAACATCGCTATATGTGCCAATTCGTAGTCGTCCCTGAACTTTTGCTATTTTTGTAAGTAGATTTTCATCCGCGGAGATAGGAATATCATGTTCTCTCGTGGAACCGGACAAAATCAACGTCTTGATGAGTTCTGGAAGTTCTGAACGATTGGCGGACAGGAGGGCTGAAGTATGCCTCCAATAGTGAGCAGGTGTTAGACCCTGTTGAATATTTAGGACACAGTCGAGAGAAAAAGAATAAATAAAAAAACTCGCCATACTCCAAAGTTCATGATCATCGCCTGAACCTTGGATGTATGCGAAGCCATGTGGCCGACGCGCGTCGTCGCTTTGTCTGGATGCGGATATACATATTATAGGAAGGAACGAGGCAGTCGAAAACGTAGGGAATGTCGTTGTAGCGGGCGTAATCCAGAAGGGGCGTAATGGCGCAGGGAGTGAAGGTAGTTCAAACGACGATGTCTGAAGACATTTGATGAGATATCATGAGGAATTCACTATAAATAGTAACGTACATGAAGGGCTTCGGCCCATGCATCTATCTGTAACTCAATCTGATGGTGTTCCTGCATACTGACGGCTCCAGGAGGTGTATACAATGCGGTGTCCCAGGACGCATTGTCAAGTCCTGGATGTCGACGAGCAACGGCACGATTTACGACAGCACACCAGATAGGCACAGTTTTCGAGAGTGCATCTGGAATCCTTTTCCCTGCTCGGGTCGAGTCAACGAGTACGATACTGCACGAAGAACGTTCGGCGCTGAGACTCAAATATGAGATTAATGTTCATACCTATTGTGTTTGACTATGAGTGGAAGTAAATGAAGGTTAGGCCTTCTCAGATTGAAGGTCCAGTTATTGTTGTGGCCATCCGTAGACTTGAAATAGGCCGGGGTAGATGAAGCTATGGCTGGATCAGTGTACCATGCGCCACACCGCAAGTTTGGAACAAGGGGTACGTGAGGGTAAAAGCTGTGCACATGCGCCACAAAGGCAGCATCATCTGCGATGGAGTGCAAGCGGTTGTAGATGTCCAACGACTCCCGACGAAGAGCTTGCAAAATTTGAGAGGTGTCCATCGCTTATCTAATTTTCAGATCTCTGTGATCTAATCTGTTCATGATCGTATTTTTTCATGTCTTCTTCACCATCGTCGTCGTATTTCACGACTCACACGCTAACTTATCCAGACGCACCAGACTCTCCTACAAGTCTCCTCATTGATGAGCGTATTGTTTCGTATCTTCCGAATCCAACGCATCCACCACATTTGAGCCCGCTTTGTGAAGATGGAACAACTTGTTTCGAAATCAGGCCAGCAGGACCCGGCAAGGGCCTTGGCATGTTTGCGACGCGACACATACAAACTGGATCTCTTATTTATGTCGAACATCCCACAATTTTTGCGCCGGCCGAGGTTCCATTGACAGGAGAAGCTCGCAGTCACGCTTATCATTCTTTGTCAGAGGCTCTCCCTCAGCATCGACGCGATGAGTTACATACGATGGCAAACTGTCGAAGTCTTGGAGAATGTGCCTTGGAAGAGGGGATATTGTGTACCAATGCTCTCGCCCTTGAACTGGGACTTCCCGACGATATTGATGTCGAACCTAGGGAATATGGAGGAGTCTTCTTGATCATCAATCGCTGTAACCACAGGTAAGGTATTCCACATATACATACGACAAACTGTCATGTGCGATACAGTTGCGGCCCAAACGCAGCACACAAGTGGGATCTAGTTTCTTTCTCAACGTCCCTCTACGCCCTGCGCCCTATCGCGCCTGGTGAAGAAATTACTATTATCTATACCGACGTGACACAGCCCCGCGATACCAGACGCGCACGCCTTCTATCTCACTATGGCTTCACATGTCTTTGCCCATTTTGTACCCTTCCTTCCCCTCTCCTCGAGGAATCCGATGCAACACGAGCAGCTCTCCGCGACTGGAGGCACACGCGACCAACATTCACTGGATGGGCCACGGACCTTTGTCGATCTGATGATTTTGTACTTCAATCACACATGGAGGCGCTCAGGTTGATTGAAAAGGAAAGTTTAGAGGGAATGGCGAGCGTGTTTGTGAGAGATGTCTGCTTGTGTTGGGCTTTGCTTGGGGAGGAAGACAGATTCAAGCAATGGGCGGACAGGCTTTTGGAGCTTTGTGAAATTCGAGATGCAACGATGGCACAAGAGGTGAGAGGATGGCTTGGTGATCCCAAAGGAAAAGTCTCGAAATGGGGTTGGAGGAAGAAGCAGAGAATACGTATGTGGCAAGGTCTTGTCACGGAAGTACACGCCATGCTGATTGACTCATAGAAACTAGCAAGAAAAAATCGCTTGATGATGAACCCCCACCATCACCAGAATCCTATTTCTCTCCTATGTTATTCTAGGCAAGAATATATATACCCGGATTGTGGAAGAACGCTTGGAATCAACGTTCATATTATGTAGATCTCGAATCTATCAAGATGGACTCTGCCTCTCAAACGGATGATCACTGTCTTTGTTGCACTTCGTGATAAAAACAGCACGAACGACTTTCGCTACCCTCATCTTCAACATTGAGTCAACAAATACACCATTTTTCCGGTAGGCGCCATCTTTGTCAAAGCAAAACAACCCATCCCAAAACCAAAACCGGAGATGCGTGCTATACCAGTGTAAAGCTTGCCAAAATCAGGTGAACCTTCATTTTACGCTCCCGGCTCAAGGAAGGCTTCGAACTCGAAGCTTGAAGACCTCTACACAAGAAATCTTCTGGCGCGTTCAGTACAAGTTCGGGGTCGGTATACACTACAAGACCGTGACTAATGAACACCGGGTGCTATCTCGGAAGAAGCAGAATTAGGATGCATTCAAGACATCATACATTCCGAAGATGACCAGTATAGGCAAGTAAGGCTTGTCATTCTTCAACAAAGAATGTAGAGGTTCGAAGGTGCGGTCAAGTTATAGATGGAAGTCGTACTTATTGAACTCTTGTTGCCAATGGATGTGAATATTGAGACCGAGGAACACCGAGTAAAACAAAGATAATATAGGGTCGGGATAATCTCGTGAAACTGAAAGGAAGGGTTTGCGTTCACGAAGGAACGAGTGAATGTTATGACCCGTAGTTTTGCGTTGATAAGGTCGTGGAAGGACTAGTGATAAAATGCTACGCTCACCTGTTCTCAACATTGGTGTCAAAAGCTTGGCAGAATCAAGACTATTGTCCATTGGACCGGATAGTGGGTGCGTAGTGTAAGAGGTGTTCCAACCATACCGAAAGCCTTCTGATAGACAAGTAATTCATTAATGATCTTCCAAGATTTGACTCATTTTTCTCATGGGTGAATCCGAAGTGGTTGCTTCTCCGTCAGTGACAAATCTGTGGCATACTCTAATTTGCTCCCAGTCTACTTTGTATCCGGTCAGAGCGTGTCAAACAATCCTCTAAGCAACGCGTCCACGAGCTCCGTTCGTGTCGCGTCACGTGAAAATGCGGGCGCGTCTCATCCTATTTGTTCAAGTTGTTTGTGACGCCGTTACAAGCTGAGAGCTCTGCTTTTGTAGCTAAAGCTCTTTCCATATGCACGTCAATGAGCAAAGCCAATCATTTTGCTGACCAGGAAGCAGAGGTCAAAGTCCTTTCCGTTGCTTCTTACTGACATCAAGTCTCATTAATCTTCAGCTTACCTACTCAAAAGCTGCCAAGGCTGAGTTATCGTGCGACTATGACGTTGCTTTTCGTCTATACGTGAAATCTGCCGAGCTCTATCTTCATCTTAGCCGCATTGGGAGTGATCATGCCTCGGCGCAAGCGGGAAAGTGGAAAGCGAGCGCTGCGAAGGCACTGGAGCGGGCGGAGAAGATCAAGGTTTATATGGATAAGCGAAAGACTTCCAATCAGCATGACGCCGCATCTACTGTAAACGCATCCGAGATATCCACGATCTTGACGCCGGTTGGTATTGACCACTTCTCTGCACGTGCGTCGATTCTTTCCTGTGTTTCGCAGTGTCAGACGTGAAGTTTGTTTTCTCAACTCAGAGGAACAGTCATTTGTGCTCAAGAAAGGTGCTTCGATAAACGGATTGCACTTTCCTTTATGGGAGCAGCCTGTGTCTGAGATGATCAAAGTTCCTTATGAGTTCGTTGTCCAATATTATCTATATCATATCAGGCCTGAGTATCTATCCAGAGACCCTGATGGTCTACCAAAGCTATCTCCAGAACAAAACAAGGTATCTCCTGTGTGGCGTCATGTTCCCCCAATTCGTACCATTCATGCAAGACACGAAATTCTGCCTGAAGAGATATTGCAGCATGTTGTAACTGATTGTTCTGTCTGCGCATCTATCTCAGTTTGTTTGGAGCATTCTCGCCGATTCAACTCGAACGTAAGTATGATCGACCAATACAGTCTTTTCATGATCTCATCTTGCCATGTGAAGCTTGCACGCGATGCAGTGTTTTGTGGGTTTAGACGAGGATTAAGAAATGACAGTGACGGGATGTTGCAATCTGATGGCAGATACGATATCAAGATCCTATTCAATGGCGACTGGCGGCGTGTGCGTCTTTCTGTCGTCCATTGTGATTTTGGCACTCCTTACACCTTTACAGATTGGTGAGTTTTTGAGTTGAACATCATCCGGATATAATTAACGATTTTTCTTGTTTGAATGCCTGACAGTCGTAGACGGTCGGTTGCCTTATCATCCCGTTGATGGCACGCTCATGTGCATGTCGGTACTTCCGCCGAAGAGCGACCCTACTGCTTCACCGACTCTATGGCCCAGCATTCTGGAGAAAGGGGTACGTCCGCATTTTATATCTTCTGTTTGAACTTGACTTATCGTTATTCCATCCATCAAGTACATGAAGCTCATGGGAGGATACGATTTTCCAGGATCGTTGAGTCGTTGAACATTATCTATCAATAGACTGTCATTTACCATCACAACGTAGAAATTCGAGCATCGATTTACAGTGCGTTTCGAATGTCATGGTCTATCCTGATTTGATCTAGCATACAATTTCTAGTGCAATTGCTGGTTGGATTCCAGAACACATCGAGATCAAGAGGTATGTCCTTGACCATGTATCAGGCATGGAATTTCACATCTTCTGCATTTGACAGGTCCAGCTTTGAGCGCGAGAAAACCTGGGAAAGGGTTGCCAAAGGTTTTGCTCGCGGTGGGCATCATGTTTACCTGAGGGAATTTGCTTTTATCTGATGTGCATCACTAGGGCACTGCGTACTTACTCTTGGGACAGGAACCAGTCCTCATATAACATGGGAGGATGTTGACCTTCTATCCTCACACAGCTATGCTGTAATAGGTATCCTTCGTCTTGAATCATGAAACTGACACATTTGACGAATCGACCATAGACGCTAAAGAAAGTCACGATGGCAGGACATTGACTATTCTCGATACCTGGGTTAATCCAAGTCACGATAATCGGTTCCAAGAACCAAGAAGTCCGTCTATGATGTTCAACAATAATTCAGAGTTCTGACTGTTTCGAAAGCTTTACGAGTGCCTTGGTTAGACGTGTTAAATGTCTTTGACGGTATTTATCTAAGTTGGGATCCTTTTCTGTGGGAGAATCAACTGACATTCCACGGGTAAAGAATTCTCGCCCGAATTTTCCTTTCTATGCTGATTTAAAGTCATAGAATGTGGAAACGGAAGGGTCAAGATGATGAAGGTCAATCTTGATCCCGCTGTCTTCCGCGTTCTTCCCGCTAACACCGCACAGCTGCAATCAGACATATGTCTCTCCGGTTTGTCAAACGGAACCCTGGAGTAGAAGAGGAAATCCTGGTACTTCTCACCCGCCATGTAACCCATTCAAGTCGGACGTCGGATTATATCTCACTGAAGGTGCAACTGGAAGACGATCTGGAGGGAAGATCAAATTTTCTTGACCGAACTACGACTGCCACCAAGGCAACGATCCTAGTTTTATTTTTTGAAGACATCGCTGACCATAATTCTATCTATAGGGTACTTACACGAACAGCACACATGTTTTGGTAGTTCCCTCGTGACTTTGCAGTTATCAACTGTAATTCACACATTCTTTCAGGTCCGTACCAGAATGTTCTCTTCCATGCCCTCGGGTGTTCTGTCGATCTTCGCATCCTATGATGGAGATGGAACTGAGATTGGTTATACTCTGTCGGCCTATGCTACTTCAAATTTTGATATCTCGTGGGACAAGACACCCTCATCGCCACCTTTCACCAAGAAGGTGATACTTTCTTTTGTAACCATTCCTTTCCTCACAAAAATTGATCATTTTCTAGATTGAAGGTATTTTGACAAGTAAAAATGCCGGAGGAAATTGTACCTACCCGACTTTCATGGCAAATCCGCAGTATCATCTACGGATCCATCCGCAGCGTGGTTCATCATCGATCAGTAGAACCAAAGCGAAAGTAGCACTCATTTTACAGACCAATAGAGATACGCCCATCAACATATCTTTGGTTTACTCACAAGGTGGAAGGATCGATGAGTATGTCGAGTGCTCGTGCTCTGATGATACACAGTATTCATTGGCAATAGATTGGTCGAGAATGAGCTCCTAGCTAGCTCTGGGGCGTATAGCTATGGAATGGCCTTAGTCAGAAAGGAAATCTCGCGTAAGTCTATCGTATCAGTAACTTGTTCATACGAATACTTCATATATTACTACAGCGGGTGATTTTACTGTGATCCTTTCAGCGTTCGAACCACACCATATGGGTCCGTATACGCTCAGAGTTGAGAGTTCCCTCCCGTTTGATCTGCGACCGATTCCTCAAGAAGGCGCAGGTATGTACGCAAAGGTTGTCCGTGGTACATGGTATGAGTGACCCTTGAATGATTTAATTGCCATTTTATAACATGACCTCGGATTCAGGACCAAGGATACGGCGGGAGGCGGGCCAACTTCCGAGAGATACTCGAAAAATCCAATCTTCGAGATAGATATTCCTGTCTTAACTCAAATCAAGTAAGCCATTGAAAAGTTGGTAAAATATAACGCTAATGATCTGTAATTGGCTCAGAATCCGCTTACAGCTTATCCGTCCGTTCACTCCAACATCACTCAATATCACGATTTTCCCTGCATCTCCTGATGATGCGCTTCGGGGCCATATTACAACGTCGGGTGCCTACAACGACACCATATCAGGTGTTGCTACACCGCAGCTTTCCTTAGCGGCTGGAAAGTATCTCGCTGTGCCATCTACCTATAACCCAGGAGTTGAGGCTGAGTTTCGGCTACTTATATATACTTCGGTTGCTGGGATTCAAGTCAAAGAAAAGACGCTCAGATGATTTTTGTTGCCTATGCGGTGCCTAAATCTTGAATAGATACAAGATGATTGGCACATTTCCGGCGTTTAATCAATTATTAATTTCAAAAAGAGTGACGATTCGGGGTGTGTATCCGGGTATTGAGCAGATGCGAATTGTAAGCGGTTGTTTGGTCAACATTGGATGAGGAAGTGTGAAGTTGGATGAGGAAGTGTGAAGTTGGATGAGGAAGTGTGAAGTTGGATGAGGAAGTGTGAAGTTGGATGAGGAAGTGTGAAGTTGGATGAGGAAGTATGAAAACATGCAGTCAATATGCAAGAACAGAGAACGTCATCACATCTGATGCCGTGTTACCTGTCATTGAGGAAATGTTTAGATCGTTTCAGAATGCAAAATGAAGAGTTGGGAACATACATCACAAGTTTAAAGAACACCAATTCGAAAGCCTGGGCTATTTGACCGTTCGGTTCCGCTTTCCCACTCCTCAGGAGAGTGAGGATCCTCCTCTGTGGTCTCACGGAGAGATGCGATATTCAGCTTGCCCATTGAGCACATTCTGTAACTTCATTTTCTCGCTCTCCAAGGCCTGTTCGTTAGCTTCCATCTCAGCACGATCAAAGTCTATGATGCATGGATCCCCATTATTTTTGATCGTAAGTTTTCCAGACGCAGGTCGCGGTGGCGGACGCCAGCATCATGAATGGATTTCAAAGCATCCATGTATGCAGACCTGAAGCCTGCAGTTTTCATGCGCCCAATATATGGAAAAAGCTAGTGCACACTTCTCGGACTCTGAAATCATGAATTCGAGTCGTTTACTCTTAATGGGAAGTCTGCAGTCCCAGATAGTTAATCCAGCATACTCCATGATGAGTGCTAGGGACTCAGTTTCAACATCTTCAAATATCCCAAAAACATGTGGAATGCCCCGAGCATTAGCGGACATCAAGTGGGTATAAACATCAAATTCATGACTTAGTCTCTTCTTCTGAACGGCAGCGAACGCAAATTTCACGACAATGTTGGGAAAAGATACGTTCTTTCCGCTTGGCCCGAGGAAATCGATCGTGGCAGCATGGACATCTCCTGTTGGCCCGCGTGCTATTTCAGAAGTGATAGTGACGCGGAAATACTCATGAGGATAATAACTTTTCTTGGGCAAGGCTATGCCTGTGTCTTTGATCCGTAGAAGTGAAGATGGCGCTGGTGAGTTATGAGGACCGTGTTGTATGCGGAGCAAGGCCAAAGCACGATTAGCAATTCCATCACATATAGCCTTTTATTGGCCTTTTCAGACAGGGTACATCAAAAACTAGGTGGGCTTACCTCCAAACCTCGTTCGTAATCCAACTTTCGCGCTCCTTCCAGAGCAACGCTGCGTCTGGTCCTCGGACGCTTCTTGTTTTCGGCTAATAAGACTATTCCCTTACGCTTTGCAGGCTTTGATTTGACTTCTTGTGCAATAACCTGGCGAGTTCGATCACGGATGTCATTAATAATAGATATGAAAAGCCCTATTTGGAGATGAGCATATGCAGGGTCTTTACTGTTGGTGACATCAATTAGATTGGATAAAATGAGCGTTTGGCTCGATCGATGCCGAAATGCGATTCGTTCGAAAGTCCCGCAGTGAAAGACAATGAAAGAGGAGTCCCTCTCCACAGCTCTTGTCCAGGCCTAGACATATCCCTGAGTGAAAGTCGTCTGTCAAGGTGGCAATCGTAGAATGGAAGAGGGGTGAGTCAGTTTGGGGCAAAATGATTTCTTTTGCACCTCAGGCACGTCAGGATTGAATTACAAAGCAGATTGAAAAACGAAACAGCCATCCAGGCGTTCGGGCAAATTCCGCATCGTTTGAGCTCGTCTGTCTGCACGGACACAACGGGAAGGACATATTTATCTCTATTTATACCTATTTATACGTTAACCCTATATGTTTCTACATTGATACTGTACTGGAATCATCTGCTTGCTCTTTCTAGCCAGACCCCCCGCCGCATGTCCGGCAACCTTTTCTTTGGTGGTTATCTTCCGTCCGCCCATAAGTAATCTCATCCTTCTATGTTCCGCCATCCTTTGTTTGATTTGTCAAGTTGGGTTAGGTTGGTCCATGCCGCATTGGTGTAAGAAATATCAACCAATTTCATTGAAAGGAAGACACACCTGCTGAAAAATGTCCCAAGCAGAATGCTTCACTCCACATTCATGGCCTGTACATGGTCTCTCTGGAAACGGCAATTCCATTTTCCGAGCACTATCATAAGATGGGCAAGAGGAAAAGACAGCGTTGTTACCCATAGGGCATGCACTTGTGTCAGTCTTCCAATGGGCTATCGCGCAGTCGCCTCCCTTTTCGCATCCTTCCCACGGGAAAACGCTATCACAAAATCCATTGACCATCTCACAAAAGACGTTTGCTCGGCCCCCTGGGTCCACTTGGACTTCTGTAGAGTCAAATTCAAGTTCTTGAACTCCCATATTGCAATAACAGGAAAGAGGTCAAGAATGAGTCGCTCACGAGGGGTTGGATGAACAAGATGTCCTCTTAGACCCCTTGTCCGACATGTTGAGAAAATTGTCTGCTTGGGCCTGGTCTCGCCGAACACCGGGTATAGCTTTGTTCGAGAGTCGTGCAGTCGACCACTGAAGACAGCCTGGCGAACAGTGACTGAACTGAAACTGAAGGGTCGCAGCAACAGCTGCGCACAGATCTGCGACACCAGATCCAATAAGCGAGTTGGACATCGATTTCCTTATGGATATCGCGCCGATATTTTCTAGATTTGCGTTCCACAGCTTGAACAAAGGTAGATAGTACATTGTAACCTGGAAGATCTTTCGCTTCCTTGTAGGACGATAAAGCATCTATCGCATTGTTAAGGAGATCTGGAAGTAGTCCAGGGAGCTTGGCAACACGTTTGAGCCTGAGACGATCATGCAGATGTTTGTCAAATTGCCCAGGTCTACGAGTGGATTTCGAGGTAGTATGATATCGTTCGTCTGCTGTCAGCACAGAAGGTTTGCTTTCAAAGATAGCAAGGACTCTATTGCAAAGATCGAATCAGGAAGGAAGGCAAACACTGAACAATGAATACGAACGCGGCGGCTGAGCTTGATTGTCCATCGGGCGTTCTATTAAATGGAATAAATCAGGAAAACCAGAGTTAAGACAAATCGAGGTATACGAACGGTTGTGAGCGGATTTGGGTCAAGGCCGGTGTGTTGGGGAAGGAGTTCATATCTGTTCTGCTTGTAAAGAGAAGGGTTCAGATTGTTAGAAGGTGTAGATATCTAAGGATAATGAGTTAAGAGATATATAAGCCACTGGCGTCGGGAAAGTTGTAGGTCCATATTTCTTGACGATAAAACAACACTATTCTTGTTCAAAATCAGGCTTCGTAGCGACTGCCATACCCATATGTTATTAAGCCAGTCGCTAGACGAAAAGAAGGACAATGGCCGGATAGGAAGATTTGTGGATCCGAATGCAAGTGAGCAGGCGTCTGTGAGATGTACATTGGTTCAAACATGACACCTGTCCATAACTGGAATAATACAGTGAGTGTGTATGTCGGCTTGAAGTCCAATGGGCGTCAATTGTGGAGGATCTATGACAAGCGCT
>JABCKS010000407.1:0-19917 GCA_018851325.1 Termitomyces sp. DKA19 | reverse complement strand
CTTGTAGACATCATACAGTACTGAATATACTTTGGATCTCCCTCTGCCAGCCATGTGACCAAGCCACAGCCTCCAGAGGTTGCCCTTACACTTGCCTTAAATTCATCCTCCTCCTCTTCCTTGGCTTTCCTCTTCCTCTTGCCCTTGGCCTTCAGAGTTACTATTGTTGGTAATGTCACTGACTCCCTAGTGACACTGCTAGCTGGATGCTTAGGGGTGGAGGGTCCAGCCTCTTCAACATCACCATAGCCTTCACTATGCCCAGCTCTAGTCACTATCATAGCCTCATATGGAGGATGCTGAAAGAAAAATTGGTCATTAGAAGACAGTTTGTCAAACAGCTAGAGATTACCTTAGCAATGTTGCTAATCTAGGCAACACCACCGGCACTTACCATCATCTCTGCCTCCAGGTCCTTAAGTAAGTACTCCAAGGAAGGTGGTGGAGGCACCTAGTGACAGATGTTAGAAAAGTTGCCAAGAAACATAAAGAAGAACTTACTATAAGAGTGAGGCTGACTGAAGAATATATATACAACTTGACTGAGCTGCAACAATACCCTAAGAAACAAGCAAAGGTCAAAGGAGCATGAAGATAGCTAAGAACCGGGAAAGAGGCAAAGAGCAGAGAGCAACTTAGAAGAGAGTAAGAATAACTCTGAGCCAACTACACAGTTGGTTCAGTGGATAGGACTGGCAAACACTGCTATTAATTGGTCAGAGAATATTCTATCCTGCTGACTAGCTTATATACTATATCTGTAGCTATGCTATAACTAATGCTATATGTGGTAAGTAGCCTGGGTATGCTAAGCAGTAATAACTATCAATACAACAAAGGGAAGTAGATGTCCAATGACTATGACAAGGTGACTAATATGTAACAGAAGGGTGTAGAGCTCAGTGGCTAGTTGGTTAGATATGCTAATGATGATGCTATACCTAGGAGTAAGGCCAGAATAGGGTTAAAGTTACCCTGTAATGAGGTCATCCCCTTACATCACCCCCTTGTTAAGGTTCATTGACCTCAACAAACAGTGTTACTCTCTCTGATGAGGCTGAGAAATGCATGGCTATTTAATGGGCAGCAGACTGGCAGGATGCCTCAGAATAGTGTCCAAAAGTGTATTGGATTATTGGAGTTGACACATCAGGCATTAGTGTAGAGAGGTCCATAGGTGAAGTTGTGTTCATGTTGAAAGCTAGAGTAGCTCCCAAGTGAATGCTCAACATCAACAAGCCCAAAGGGAGAGACAAACTTTGCCAGGTAGGGGAGGAGGTAGTAGTTGGGGCCCTTGGTACAGGAGCAGAAGGCAGAGCCCTAGAAGGTTGGGCTTTGGACTGAGTAGGAGTAGAGGTAGATGATGCAGTGGGTCCTGAAGGTGCTGGTGTAGCAACTATTAGCACAGTGTTGCCTGAGCACTGCTTCCAGAGTATGCAGACTTGCTTCTTAGCTATCTGCTTTTCAATAACAACAAGTGCCTCTCCAACCTAATAATCAGAGCCCCTAATAGTGATGAACTGGCAGTCTCCTCCTGCTGAGCTAACTATGAAGATAGCCAAGCATGCACTGGAGATGTTGAGGGCTTGTTTAAGGCCCCATCCCTGGTGACTAACCATGTGTACAGCAAGAGAGTCAGAAAGCTCAAGTGCACACTTGAAACATAGAATACAGCCATCCATAGGCAAAAGATCCCAAGCAAGGGAAATAGCAAGGAGAGTATTAATGGTAGGGTATGCTATACATTGTGGAATGCAAGAGGTGAGCACAGTAGGAGTTTTGGTAGTTGACTGGGGCTTTGGCTGCTCCAGGGGAGCTGATTGCATGGCTGTGCCCTTGCATCTAGAGTGGCCACTGGTACTAGGCTGGGGGGCTGTTCAAGCAGAGACAATGGAGGCATTGGGCATAGGCATACAACCAGACTCAAGTGCTGCTAGTCTACTCTTGAGTCCTGTGACAAGAGTTAACAATCTCTCAATAGTGGAGGTGGAATTGGATGAGGTGGCAGAGGACAATATAGAGCCTTGATATTAGGGTGAGTCCAAAGGGTAGGGGGTAAGTTTGGTGCCATAGGCTAGATAGGCAGATAGCATAAGGGACCAATTAAGATGTGAAGGTGAGGCTGACTCAAGGATACACATTCAACTCAACCAAGCTACAACATTACCCTAAGCAACAAGTGAAGGTCAAAGGAGTACAAAGGTAGCTAAGAACTGGGCAAGAGACAAAGAGCAGAGAGTAACTTAGAAGAGAGCAAGCATAACTCTGAGCTAACTACACAGCTAGTTCGAGAAATAGGACTGGTGAACACTGCTATTAATTGGTCAAAGGATATTCTATCCTGCTGACTGGCTTATATACAACATCCATGGCTATACTATGACTAATGCTATATGTGATAAATGGCCTGGGTATGCTAAGCAGTAATGACTATCAATATGACAAAGGGAAGTAGATGTCCAATGACTATGATGAGGGTAAGTAATATGTGACAAAAGGATGTAGGGCTTGGCAGCCAGTCAGTCAGATATGCTAGTGATAATGCTATACCTATGACTAAGGCCAGAATAGGGTTGGAGTTACCTTATAATGGGGTCATCCCCTTACACTTACAAAATATTTGTTAAACTCACAAATCCACTCCTTCTCCTTGTACTTCTTATACAAGGTGAAACACTCCTGGCCAGCTTGGGCCACTCCACTCCATTTCCTGCTGTCTCAAACTAGTACAGCCAGGTTTTGAAGATAGCAATGACTACTGTCTTGGGTTTTGTTGCTAGCTGGCCATGAGCAGCATCCAAAATGCATCTGGCCTTCTAAAGGGAGACCTTGGCCATAGCCTGCTTGTCCATCTGATTAGCAATGAGGGAAGCCATAGTGATTGGTTAGAGATTAGATGATGAGAATGAAGGGAGAAGAGAGGTAGGGAAACTAGGTTGAAGTCCAGCTAAGTGCTAGTCTTTTATACACTTACCCTTTTTCATATGCAGACTATGTAAGTAATCATGGAACTTGGTTGACTGAGGACAGTCAAGATTTTTAGTATAGGGAAGGATGATAAGACTCATCTGTCACTAAGTACAATTACCAACATCTTCAACTATCTTATCTAGACAGCATATGACCTGGGCCATACAACATGAGACTTTGTATAAGACCTTAGTAACCACAAGATTTTTTGGATCATGAGCACTTGTCACATGGAGCCTAGACCATGGATCTAGAATGATCTGGCCAAGAACCCCCTTAGCAACATTTGCTAGTGACAACTCTTAGTGACATAAGTACTTCTCTTTCAAAATGCATATATTTCATAGACATGTGACCTCTTGGACTCTTCATTTTTCTTGTCTCAATTACTAACATACCTGAATGGCATTTACACTCCAGATACTAAAATTTGGTATGCTCTTTATTTTTATTCTGACCCATATTATGCACTTTTAGCATTGCATACTTATGTTTGGTTACTATCTTGACATTCAGCATACATTTTGGCAGATGCCATTACCTATAGCAACCATCCTTCCTTTTTGATTACATTACTTATAAACAGTATAAATACTCCTTGTATATACCTAGTAAAGAAAATAGAGAAACTTTGGAGTACTTTGCCCTCAGTATTTCCCTCAGCTTTAGAGCTCATTCTTGTTCATCCTTGTTATTGTTAATGGCTTAGCAACAAGCCTTAGCAACCTCATTCTTGATTTAACATAGTACCAAGTACAGGTGCCTTATAGTATTATAGTGTCTTAGTAATGTTGGTGACCATGGCTAGCAACTAGTCTTTGTGTCTGTCCCCCAGTTCATTTCTATTTGACTTACATTCTTCCCCCATTCCTTCTTTATCACTAGGCCCTTATAGACCCTAGCAACTTATTCTTAGCCATATTTTCTTAGCAACTTGTCTTTTACCTCCCTTTGATTCCTCTTCTTACCTCAGCAGCTTTTGCTTACTTTACCAACATTCCCATTTTCTATTGCTTAGTCCTCCTTTACTCTCAACATCTTCCCTGCCCCACTCCATGAGTAATCACTTTGTCTCCATCCCTTTTCCCTTTGTCTCCATCCCTTTTCCCTTTGTCTCCATTCCTTTTTCCTTTGTCTCCATCCCTTTTCCCTTTGTCTCCATCCCTTTTTCCTTTGTCTCCATCCCTTTTCCCTTCTTATTCCCTTAGTATAAAGCACACATAGTAAGACTTGTAAACCTTCCTGGTATATGGGTTGTAGCATCTATACCCCTTTGAGTTCTGTGCATATCTAATAAGAATACACTCTATTCCTCTTGGGTTAAGTTTGGGGTTGTGTTGATGTAGTATGAGTATAAAGGCTCTACAGCCTATTTTGCACATGTAGGAGTAGTCAGAAGCACAGTTATGCTATAGTTCAAATGGGGTCTTGTTGTTTAGTGATTTCATTATTGTTTTTGCATAAAGGTGTGCTGCTGTTAGGTAAAATTTGTCCCACAATGCATTGGGACATTGAGCAGCTATTCTCATTGTCTGTGCCCTTCCTTGGAGTGTCCAATACATCCTCTCAATGCAACCCATATGCTGTGAAGTGTAGGATGCACTATATTCATGTCTTGTACCCTTTGTAGTGAGCCAGTCTTTGACTTGATGATTCTTCAATTTGCTATTGTGTCTGGTGCAGTACATGCCAACTTACTCCCTGGTTTTGAGTTCTCTTGTCTTTTTCCACACTTGTAGTACTGCAAATGTGTCTACTTTGGATTTAAGTGGGATTGACCAGGGCATATTTGTGAAATCATCAACTAGATCCATAAATATATTTATTGCCTATATATGTCTGCATATTCATGGGATCAGCCAAGTCTATCCAAACCATTTGTAGCCTTTTATTTGCCCTTCACCCCTCCCTCTACACTTTTGGGACCAGTGTTTTCATCTGTTTGCCAAGGATGCAAACATCATATTTGGGTTGTGCAGGGAGGGGGGTGAATGGCATACCTGGCAGAAGGCCATTTTGTGCCATTGTGGCAACAACTTGGTAGTTGGCATGGCTAAGATGCCAGTGCTAAGTGTCTATTTTGATAGGTCATTGTGTAGTGGTTAAGGTGTGTTCAGATAAGGCATCTTGTAGCTCAATTGCATAGAGGCATCACCCTGGGATTAGTGGTCTAGTGGCTAGCAGTGTTCCCAAGTCTTCATCCAGGATAGTGACTCCTGTTTGGCTGAATATGATGAGAGCTTTCATACCAGCAGTTAGGGCAGAGATGGAGATGAGTTGAACAGTGGAGGTGGGGATGTATAAGGCATTCTCAAGATATATTTTTGTTTGATTTTGGACTTGCAGTCATATTTGTCCTATACTGATTGCCTGGATCAAGGTTCCTCCAACACCTCTAACATCATGAGGGGGAATTGGTCATAGTGTGACAAAGTCAGTGGTGCATGGGGATATATAAACAGTTGCCCCCAGATCCATGTAGAAGGGCTTCTCTGTGAGTGATATGAGTCTCATGTTGCTCATGGGGTTTGCTGGAATAACAGCTGTAGTTGCTAGAATGGTTTCACAGCTATGCAGGGTGAGGATTGAGTGGGTGTCCCAGTTAATTGTTGCTTGTGGTTCCTCATTGTCAATAGCTGTAAAGCTCCCATATTCAAGAAATTGGTGCTGTTGGTGGTTATTGCACCAGTGAACTCTGTTAGCTTGGCAGTGGTTTTGAGCTGGATCTTCTGGAGATTGTTGATGTTGACAATATAAGCTTGTCCATCTAGTCCTTTTACTACAATGCCATTCTTAATGTTGGTAGATCCTCCTCCTTGCTTTGATTTCCCTCCTTTTGCTCCTCTTTGTGCAGCTAGGTGCACAGTCCTTGATTCTTCAATTGTCTTTCTGGCCATTCCTCCTCTGGATCAAATACACCACTTCTTCATGTGGCTACAGCATATGAGTTTTAGTGCATAGTAGATTTTACAGTATGGAAAGTTTGGGCCATGGTTGTGAGGGTGGGCTCCCAATTTTGAATTGTAGGCAGAGAGGGCAGTGTCAGTGGAAGAGGGCTTGGTGAGTGTAGAGAGGCTGTCAACAATTTGGAATAATTTCCTAATCTAAGAAGAGGTGTATGGTGATGCTACTGTAGTATCTGATAGGCCTTGTGAGACCTGTGTTTGGAGGGACTCAAAGGATTTGTTGTTAATGCTATTTAAGAGGGCAATGCATTTGAGAAGGTCCTTATCTATTGTCCTAATTGCAAAAGTGCAATCAATGAGTTTGCATATTTTCCAGGCTATGGTGTCAATCAGCTCTGTGATTGGTACATAGGTAGAAAGGGCTTGCTGTATAAGTGCTACTTGTTTCACAGGGCCCTCATGTTGAGCACATGCTTTCAGAGTGTTATAACATTCTTTTGCAGAACCATTAGTTTTGAGTCCTTCTTGTTCACCCTCAGAGACAGTTGCATGAATGACACCAATGATTTGATCATTGTTGGACAGCCAGTTGGCATAAGCATTAGGTTTGGTTTTTGGATTGGGCTGTTTAATAAGTCTGTTGGAGCTCTTTTCTGATGCAAAGATATATTGGTCAAGGCCACTCTACTGCAGGAAGATTTCAAGTTTTGTCAACCATCTGGTGAATTCACTAGTCATGCAGTTGAAAGGTGGTTTGGAGGCTGGCCAGTGAGCATTGAGCTTGGCCAGTCAGATCTGTGGATATGAGCTGTCCATGGAGATGGCAGCAGAGGTTGGGGAGTCAGATCCCATAGTTTGGTGAGTTTGAAAGTGCTGGACAAAGATACTTTGTGTGTCAGAGAACAAGGAGCTTGCTTAGATACATGATGCAGCTGATCAGGGTCAGGGTCTGAGAATGCCAAGAGTCTGTTGTGATAGAGTGAAGAAGTGGTTCTAGGAACATTATCAGTTGTCTCTAGAGTTCATTGTTCAATAGGCCCATAACCTGTTAGAACTAGACACCTAAGACACACTGACAGAACATAAGTAAGTTTATAGTCCTCAGTTCAATACTCAATTGACTGTAGCTACCTGACAGGATATAAGTAAGTTTATAGTCTGTAAGGTAGCATAAGTATATATCAAGTTGATACTGTTAGTGATGTTTGCTTACCCTCAGTTCAATACTCAATTGACTGAGGGTATTTATAGCATAATGTTCATATATATATGTATTCAGTAACAATGGAACAATGGAAAGGTGGCTAGTATGCCACACAAGTGGCTAGTGTGATATTGGTAAGGAGTTGAGGGGAAGTGATGACAATGGATGGATGTAGAAATTGATGGTGTTTGTTTGACAACTAACAGGTTTACTAACATACCCTGGCAAGGTGTTGTATAAGTCTGGTAGTCCTTAAAATCATTTCTTTGAACAAAACAGTAATTGGTGGCTCTAGAGTCAGCATAAGTGAGGACTCCTCCTTTTTGTTGCTATATAACAAATGTGTTTGGCAAAATAATGACTTTGAATAGGTATAACTCCAGCAGTTCCATCTGATCATTGAATATGGCTGCCAGGGAAAATAGAAGAACAGCTATCAAGGCATATGTAACTATCGAGGATGGGCTCATGTTTGCTATGTTTGCTACAGAGTTTGCTTGGGTAGGGAGGGTTATTTGACTGAGGCTGCAATGTGGTGGTGTTTGACTAAGGCTGAGCTATGGTACCCAGAGTTCATCTGCATTCAAAATTAGGAGGGAACTGACCTTCTTTTCCTCCCCCTTTCCAGTAGCAGTTCTTGACAGTGTGTCCAGTATGATTACAATTTGGATTGGTTTGGATTGGTACAGACAAGCTTCCACTGAGCTTGGGGCATTTTTGTGAGTAATGCTGTTGTGGTAAGTCCTGCATTTGCTACACCTTATTCTTTCAATTATTCCCAGTGTATGGCAAGGCCAGCAACCAGCTGTATTGATGTTGTTGTGCTGTAGAGTAATGCAATGATCAAGTTCCATGATGCAGGGAGTGACAAAATTATGATTACATGGAACTGTCAATCTTCCACATCAGCTTCCTTTTTAGTGGCAGTCCACCACTTCAATTGAAGGTCTGCAATGTGCTCAGGGAAGTCTGTCCCATCCTTATACTTTGTTGTTCTGAGTGCATTTTCTGCTGAAGCCACTCCTAGGTCAGATACTGCTCCATAGCTTTCTTTTAGTGTCAATTAGGCTTCTGCAGCCATTCCTGACATTTGGATACCCAGTCCTACTGGGTTTTTTGTGTTATACACAATCAATGCTAGTGCCCATGCATTGTTAGCATACCACTCCTGTGGCAAGGGATTTGGGTCCCACCATTCTGTCACTGGCAGAGTGGTTGATGCTTGTTTTGTGTCTAAGTGTAGTGCCAGGATTGATCCATTGAGGTATCCATTCATACCTTCTAATTGAGCTGCTATAGTAACTCTGTCTCTGAACAATATATAGTTTGTTCCATCAAACTGGCACTCATCTGGAAAAATAGAGGGGTTGCTTCCTTCTGAATTTATTGTTGCCATTTTTTTATGTAAAGTGAATGTATAGCATGTATTATTATGCATGGTGTCAGGTGTGTGCTTGGAAGCACAAAACCAGGGCCTATAACCTGTAGAACTATGTATGAGTACAATGTCTACAGGTTATTGTAAGTAAAAGTAAAAGTAATGACAAATGAGTTTATGTACCCTCAGTTCATAGAAATAGAACTGAGGGTGTCCAAAACAGGAGGGTATTTTATAAGAGAGATTGTAGATGTGGCTGACAAAAAAAAAACTGTACAAGTAGCAATTGAGGGTTGGTCCTGAGTTGGATGTAATGGGATGTCTGAAAAAGGAAATAGATCCAAGAACTTGAGTGTCAAGAGACACCACTGCCACAATGGTACAACAAACCATGTTGAGAGTAATAGGCAGAGGTAGAACATGTTATTGTAAAGATGTTGGTGTCTAATGATCACACTCCTCATGCAACATATATATGTGGAAGAGAAAGATACTCTAGAATGTGGCAAAGTATATGGAACAAGCATGTCTAGTGATGGTCATTGTATTGAGCTTGTCAGTATAGTATGAGGAGCAATGAGGTTTAAACTCGGTTACTTTGGGTATAGAATGTTGCAGCCTCCAGAGTAGAAGATTAGGGTTGGGTGTTGCGATGCCGCACCGGCCCATGGACGGCGTTCGATCTGCCAGGATTGCGTTATGCTTGGCGGGAATTGCCTCCGGCAAGGACGACGCACATGATAACGGCCGAGAATACGCCGTGACCGGCGAAAGGAGTCGGCGGATCATGGAGGGATCCGGACATCGGCAGGGACCCACGCACAATGCGGGGTAATCACGTTCGGCGTTGGAAATATTTTTTCGAAGACCAAAAATAATATTATTTATATCTACATATTTTATACTACAATTTTGAATTAATCGACCAAAAACCAATACCACCAAGGGCTGCGCGCATGTGGTTACAGGAAATGTCTTGAGGCAAACCCAACATATATGAGTCTTGCATTGAGTGCATTTCATGTGGTTATTCACTGATATATCCTTACTCTCAGCCTGTCCTGGGTAAGAGAGAGGCATTTGTGCTCTCAGAACTCAGAGTAACCCAGGGTCCGAGATCGATCATCATTTGAACGAGTCGGGACTCGGAAGTGATGTAACGGGTACAAGCGTATCGTGTATTGCCATCCATCCATTCTCGTTCAGCTTCAAATTCACTCCCTCTTTTGGCTTCTGAAGTTGAAAATTCCGAGAGGACTCTTCCTCGCTGCTGGATTCGTGTCCAAACACCGCTCAACGCTCACCATCGTGACAACTGGTGCCAGAATTGCTCTGGAAACTCACCGAATATGCGGATGACTCGGATAGCTCAGATCAGTACGATCTTGGAGACTCTGGCCCATCATTCAGGGGTGACGATGCTCAATGTTCGAACCTGTAAGCACTTCTGTATGATAGATTGCGGATCTTGCTGCTGGATTGCTCGCTGCGCACACGCTTTTCGGAGACAATGCAACCTGACGACATCATCCTCATAATTGACATGCAAAGGTTGTTATCTCACAATTCAGCGACCACTCTCGGGATTCCGTGCATATGTATTCTGTGCCTCGCTGAGTAGACAACAAGGTCTCACTCGATACGACGTGTTGAACCCAAGTCATTCTCTTTCGTGTTCTCTCTATGCCCACAAACAGATCGTGTGATTCAAATCGATTAATACAAATCATCCGGAGTCAACCCTCTGAATTCAGCCCTGGACACAAGTCTCCTCTCTGTGTTGTCTCGACGCCCACAAACAGATCATGTTATCCTAGTTTTTCTTTTGTACTTCAAATACGGGATCTAACACGTGTGATTCAAATCGAACTGATAATAATTGATTTGAGGGACAACTCTCAGTACTCACGCTCTAACGCGTTCCCCCAAGTTGTCCTTTGGCAATGGCGCCGAAAGAAAGTCAACAAATCTCAAAGGTGTCCTCCACTCTACCTTACGAGTTCTGCGAGTCGTGTTCCTGCGAGCAGTGCAGGAAGATCAAGTCTGTTGGCCGATGCAGTAATTGCAAATGCGATAACTGTGTTGACGTTCTTCCTTCCCACAACTATCGTTCATCGGATGAAGAGAGGTCCAACGAGAAGAGTTCTGACGAGGAGCATGGATCTGAGGACGACCATGTAGCTAACCTTGTCTCATCAGATTTTGTCACGCCGAAAAAGCGAATCACGGCCAAATCGCTTTCGACTGAACAGAAGAAAGCCGTGAAAGATGCTGCTCATGTAGCGGCAGCAGAATTACACTTTAAGCACAAAGATCTTGGGTTCTGTTTATTATCCCTGATGACAGATATCTGCGACACTCCAGACGTGTCACATCATCCCCAAAGGCATCGTTGGCAACGATGATAGAATAGTAAGCCTAACACTTATGCTCTCATGGCCATGATCGTTCATCTATGGTACGAATGATTAGATGACACAATTGGAATACTCATGGGGCCTCGAGTACGATCGACTGAATTTAAACTCGAGATACAACCTGATGTCTCGTACGTGCCGAACTCTCTGTCCAAATGTGTACAGTGTTTCTGAAAACTTGTAGTCGATGCATCACTGCATCTTTCATTCGACAGGGGTCATTGGGCATTAATGCCTCTTGATGATGTCTATATAGAAGAGCTGGGCATAACGGATTTTTCAGTTAGCAATCCACTGGAGGCATGTGGTCCGTGTTTTCTCACAAGTCAATTCTGACGTGAATACAGAACATTTACGGCGAAAAAAGAAGCTTCCAATATATTTTCCTTCCCTTCCCTACATTGAAACGGCCTATCCTGCGTTTGAATGAGAACAGAGTTCACGAGAAGATATCCGTTGATTCTGTAACAGTGCACTATCCTCCTTACGACACGCTGCAGCCTATAATGGAGTCGCACATCAAACCTCACTTTGTCCTCTTTGATCTGGTGACAAAACTGCTTCGGCACGAAGCAGATATCATGGACCTTACAAAGAATCGCAAGCACATCAATCGGTCAGGGCTTAATTCCTTTGAGTCCATTTACAACAAATGGATGGGGGTCTCGGTGCCGTCGAGTTTCAAAGGAAATAAGTCACGCACGAACAAGGACGTCGAAGATGCCGAACAGGGCGGGAATGGCGAGGAAGGCGATACCGTATCGGCAGCCGCAGGCAATGTTCGTAAAGTTGCAGGCAGTAACGGGGGATACAGTAAAACTTACAATGACGGTGTGAGTGCCATGATCTCCTAGTTTATTCTCATGATGTTGTATATTGCATACGTATGAGAAGATCGTTTGAATCCACCTTGTGCGAGTGGTCACGTGGCTAACCTACCCTTTTCTTGAATGTGTGTCCGCCTCTTCCTTTCTTCCGTTTCGCCCTTCGTTTGGGACACTGTTCTTGCACTCCTGGGATTGGATCCTATTGCTCATGTTTGTTTACGTTACGGTCCGGCTCTCATCATGAACTTCATATCCGACATAGATTTATTGAGCGTATCCGGAGCTGAAATTCATCTACCATCGTGTTGAGGGCGAGCACGGGATCGGCTCACGTGATTGAAATGTTCACATTTATTGTGGTCGGCTACTGTCAGTCATCTTTGTCTTCTTGTTGATGCCGAACATCATGCGTAAGGAATGCGTGATATCTCTTGAATCATGCATGGTAGAGGCCTGCCACCTGATGCGTCCTTGGGTCTTTGAAGAAGACATGGTCCGTTCGCAAGGATCATGTCCCATACTACTCTCATCGGATCTTTTTAAAGTTGATAAGACTCGAGTATGCATGGGGACTGAAGTACGGAACCCTAGATTTTAACTCGGAGGCAAACACGATATATTGTGAGTGATCTCTTGTTATAGGAAATTAAGGTCATGATCCAACCTGAATATTTTGTCAGTAACAACAGAGCTTCGTCGTATGTTTGAGTCGGGCCTATGGGCTCTGCTTACAATAGATGCGTCGCTGCTTGCATACATTACCAATACGGATTTTACTATCGCAGAACCAATCGAGGTATGTATTCTGATCATCCTCTCTGACACGACTAATAACGAGTTACATTAGACTTCATATAAAGGCAAGGACCTCTTCGAATACGTTTTTGTTCCTTTACCCGGGATGGAGGGTACTATCAATCGTCTCGACGCCGATAACCTGCCACAGAAGCATGTTTTTCCTTATACCACCTTGCCGGTTTTAAGCCTTCACGTCCAACCACACTACGCTCTCATCGACCTGTATGATAAGGTTACGAAGCACTTGTACTTTGTTCGCCTTATCGAGAAATACGAGGGATACAGGCCATATTTCATCAAATACTTCCACGCTGAGTTTTGTTGTCGGGGCACGTACCGGATGTGGAAAAGATGGAGAGTTCCCCCTGGTTTCGTAGGAAACCCAGTTACTGACCAGGGAGGTGAAGTTCAGAAATCGTCTTGCGGCAGTAGTCGACCCGCGGTACCTAAACTGCGTCCAGGGGCTTATTCTTGGTATGTTGACGAGGTTGGTTTACGACCTACGGACTCCGCTACTTATATCCCTGATCGCGACAATGGGGAGGACAGCTCTGATGATGATGGTGATGAATACATCGTGGACGAGACAGACTCTGTATTCCAGGCACGGATGCGCCGTTGGATTGCTGACTTGCAGCCTGGTCTGGACCCAATGCAAGCGGAAATATCAAAAATGAATGAATCGGAGACGACAGAGAAAGGATCAACCATGGATGTCGGTACGCCAACAACGATTGTCTCTGTCTCAGCCAGTGTCAAGGTGGATTGTATTGAAGCAAGTCCAAAAAATCCAACTCATGACATGGATGTATGTCATCGGACAAAGTCTATCTCTGATGTGTCGGTTGTTTCATGTACTGCGGTTATTGCGTGAATCACTTGTCTACTACCTGCCATGCATTGGTACCCATCACCATCATATTTCCTGCGCAGGTTATATACACATTCAGCATTGATTTGCACCATATCTTATGTATAATATGCATGAGTGCAAAATGTGCCAAGTGTGATTTGTATGTGACACTTTGATAGCATTTACAGGATGAAATTAAGGAATTGGTCTGTGCAACTTGCGAGATAAAGTAATATTAAAGGTCTGTAAGACTAATTTTCAATTGAAGCTGAATTTATAGATGTCATTAAGGGTCCAAAAAGGTTTATCTCCTCAACTCTTACACACTTTCTCATGTGTCATGGGTGTTCAATGACCTGCTCTAGATAACTTGGCAAACCTTGGAAAACATGCCATTGCCAATAGCAAAGCAATTCTGTTATCTACAATTAGAAATTACAAGAATGCTAACAAGGAGACTGTAGGCACTTTTCCTGCCTCTCAATAGTTCTAGTGGTATTCTGAGCATGTTAGGATAGTCTACTAATAATAATCAATGATGATTAAGCCCATAGAAAGATGGGACTTTGCAAAATGCATCAGATGTGTGACAGTGCAACAACAATACAGTAAAGGATGTAACTCATTTGCTAGATCAAGAAATCATCTGAGAGGTGAAGCACCATTACTAACATCATTGGCTATCTTATCTTCTATAGCACCTAACCTGGCCACAGCATGAGACTTCAGTATTTTTCAATTCTGTTTTTGTATGTGGTACAATGGTCATGTGACTCATCATGTGGGATGTAGCCCTTAGGTCTGGAGAGACATAGCCATTTGTATGGAATTTCAGCATTTACAAGATGTACTTATCATGAGATATTTCATGTGGAGCCTAGCCCTTAGGTCTAGAAAGACTTAGTTAAGACTCTTGGCTTAGCAATGTTTACTAGTGACACTGATGTAGCAACATTTGCACTTGATTTTTTTAACATATTTTGGCAGAGACTTCAGCTTCTATTTCTAGTGTCTTTTTGACACATTTCTATATAACTATAGCATATGATCAACATTTATAATTTTTTATATAACAAGATCTTAACATTTAGTATGCACCTTTTTAACATTTGGCACTTGGTATGCATTTTTAACATTTGACATATGCTGTCTTTCTTCTAATATTATCAAAATATATTGGCAAACTGACTTTCCTTTTTGGCTACTATACTTACCAGTAGCATAGATACCCCCTGTACTTACATAGACAACAATAAAAAAGTTTCCCCCCCACTACCAGGCTTCAGATCTCTCTTTTGCTCACTCTTATCATTGTTCAGGCTTATTGACATTTACTTAAGCCTTAACCACCTAGTTGTATTTGTACTTATACCATCTACAGATACTCTTTGATCTTGGCAACACTAGCAACTGTGGCTAACAACTTAGTATTTTGTTTTGTCTCCCTTTGTACTGACTTCACTTACTAACCTTCTTATTAACCCAGTACTTGTTGCTAAGCCTTCATAGACCTTAGCAATTGATCTCTTTGCATCCTTTACTAGCATCCTCCACTAGCAACTTCCACTAGCAATTCTTCTGTCTTCACCTTTGCCTCTTCATTTCCCCTTGTCTTAGCAACTATTTGTTAGCAACTAATGACTTAGACTAGCATTAGCAACCCTTTTCACTTGTCCTTTTTACCTTACATTCTTTCTACTGGCACTAGTTCTTAGAATAGTTACAGACTTGCCCTCATATAAGTATTTGGTTTTCCCCTACATAGTGGCTAGATGACATAGGAACACATTATTTTGGAGCCTACTGTGAGGGTTTTTTTATAATCATTCCTCTAGAATTATGTGCCAAAGCAAGAAATTGCCTGCACATTGCTTTAACTCTTTCTAAAATCTCTTGAGATCCACCAACTAACATTGCCTAGTTCCTCACTAACACTATATCCTCAATGATTTGTTGATGAATTAGGCACTGCCAGAGATCTTCTGGATGTTAATGACATCCTTAGCAAATTTCCAGGAGCCTATGTTGAAAGCTTTCTTAGTGCACCTTTATCACTACTTACTCTTAACAACTCCTCAACCTTTTTTTTCTAATGCTTATTCTATTCCTGCAACTCCTACTGACATTTTAAATCCCCTTTCCCCACCAGAACTGACAATCACTATAAACAATGAACAAGTTATTTGCTATACCTATATGCCACCCCATAACAGACATTACTACTCCAAAATAGAATGAAAGTTGCCCCAAGAAGCTCCCTCAATATTTTAAGGAACTTAAATATCTATTTGCTAAGTGTGGTATTACTGATGATACCCAAAAGAAAAAATATGCAGCTTGCTATATTTCACATGATACAGCATAAACTTGGCTTAGTTTACTAGTATCCAGCAATACTCTAGTGACTGGCAATAACAAACAATGACCTTACACTTATCTGAAATGGAAGGGAGTGGTCCTAAGGTTACATCTATGTGCTAACACTAGTGTCAGATATATCCCTAGTGACCTCAAGTAGCTGGTCAACCAGACCTTCAACAGTAGACTTGTTATATTAGGTTGGTTTTCAGATTACAACTATGCTTTCCAACATATTGCTAGATTATAACCATTGAGGTTACCATTAGACTTGTATGTCATGTATATATTGTGCATTAAGTGGAAGTTAGACAACAACAAGTGCCTTTGATGTGCCCCTGTAGATTACATAAGGATAATATCTTGTATTCACACATGTATCTAGTCTAATCCAATATTTTGGTCTGATTCAGCTACTGCATGAAACATATAAGATTGTTCTACTTATAGCCAATGGCTACATTTTTTTGAATCTTTTGCTATTGGCTTTAGACTCTGGGCTCTTGTTACCAATCTAGGCAACCCTCAACAAATATCTGAGCTTTGTATTTGCCATGTCAACATTTTATTCCCATGGCCAACCTAAAAGAGCAACTACCCAGTTTCTTAGAGCCACTAGCTAGCTCCAGTCCCAATGAAATGCTTTCAGCATTGAAATACCAACTCCTGCTAAAATGGGATGACATTGGCATTTGCAATATAAGCAAGAGCTTTGGAATTCCTGGGGGGCTATCTATCTTGTGGATGAAGTCAATCTTGAACCCTGGTACTAGACCAGAGGATCAATCAGCATTATTAGTAGCAGTAACAAATTTACCATTGTTGATCTATCTGGTTTTGTCCAATAACTTGAGGTGGACAGTGGGAAATATGGGAGAGTTTGTCCAATATGCAGACACTATGCAGGGTAGCACACTAGCATATAGTACTCCATTTAGGCCAGTACAGCCTGAGCAAGGGGCTGAGAGGGGACAGGAGATGCCACACAAGCAGATAGTGTGATGTCAGGGAGCAAGTCTGGCCATGGAGCTGGGACCAAAGGAGTAGGTGGAGGGAAAGATGCCTATGGCACCTCCAATGACAGAGAAGCAAAAAGGAGGTGGCCTAGGGCCATGGATGGGGCACAAGAGCCCTTGTAAAGTTCTGGACTTAGAGTCTAAACTAGACTCCTCAGATAAAGAGAAGGATAAGAGGTCATTGTTGACCTTATCAGTCCAGCTTCAGCTGGTACTGGACCATTATCCAATGGTCACAAAAGAATCAATGCAGAAGTATCTGTAGCTTTACATTGTAAAGCATTTACAGTTACTGGCTGATAGAGGCTAGCATGTACCTAAGGTTGGTTTGATGAAATATATTGGACTTTTTACTTGTATCTTTGAGCTGGAGCTCAATGAGTATATTAAGTGTAAGGCAGCCCAAGGGACCACAACATCAACAGCTACACTGGCTGAGTCAGTCAATTATGATGCATTATTGCATCAACAAGTACCAAACATCATGGAAGCAATAGATATGTTGAATGTGCTTTATCAGGCAAATGAGTCCCAACATGACTACAACAGACATCAGAATGCTGCACAATGGCAAGCTAATATAAGCAGCATGCCTCATCAGGCAGATTCTGACCTGGATATGGCAATGTCCAACCCTATGTGTGAGGATGAGGCAAAGAATTTGCCTGAGAGAAGGATGCCTCATAAATGCATCATAATCAAGGAAGAGGAATGAGAAGAGCATTCCAGGTGAAGTTATTACACCACAATGTGTTGTGCAATGAGTCCATTTAGTGGACAACTGAAATGATCACATCAATTATCAGTGACAATATGAGGTGGCAATTTGCCATAAGAACTGGATAACCAGACAGGGATCTGGATGATGAAACTGGTGATAATGACTACTATAGTGATCAAGGAAATAGTTGTTATAATAATGACCAAGATGAATGGGAGCAGCAAGACAATCATAGACCTCTTGATTGTTGAATGGATAGCCCAAGACTTTGGGTGCCTCAGACACCATGTCCTGAATACAGGACAGATGAGCTACTATACCAGTCACCCAGGGTATAGTCATTGTCCTCACCACATGATTTGTATGCAAGCATGCCTGGAATGAATAAGGCAGTCAACATCCATATAGATCATATGTATAATGGCCTAAATTGTCTAGTGGATGACTCCCTTGGAGTTATATTCAAGTTTCCAGATGGGGTAAAACCTTGTCAAGCAGATGGAAAGCATATCCAAGCATATGCTGAAGGATATAAGTTCTTCCAATTAGAAAATTAGGCCATGGATGTATGCTACCATTTAGCAGCATGCTGCTACAATGGAGATGACATGGATCAGGAGCATATTTTTGTACTCAATGAATTTATTAATGGAGAGGTGCAGAACTAGTTCCACTGATATATCCTGCACATAAACAGGGATAAGCACAATTGGACCTTTAAGAAGGTCTCAATAGAATTGTATAACTGCTTCATAAATGCAGTGACAATATAGAAGGCTTGTGAAGCCTTTTGAACCACTATGTATGATGCCCGAATAGGAATCCAAACCTTTTATAATACTCTGGTAGGTCATGCTTAGAACATGGCCATATACCTTAATAAATCTACCATTTGGAAGACATTCCTTGACAGAATACTAGCAGAGATGCATTGCATGCTGATACATAATGATAATTTGTCACTAGAAGTCAACACTGACCAAGGCTTTGGCATATGCAATATGCTATGAGCAGTCCACATGGACTGTAACCCATTATAATAAGTGCAGCTCTTTCTGAGTGCAAGGAATTTGCTGACCTGTGAAAGTTGGAACATTTTTAGCAAAGTGTTCTGAAATGGAACAAAACTACAACCTACAGTTTGTAGTGTAGCAAGCCCTACCAGCTAAACAGAGGCCTGGTTTAGGTTCTGTTGGTAATTTACTAGCAATAAAAGAGGCAAGGCCTGGGCCTGAAATGGGCCAACCAGGAGCAAAGGTGATATAGGATGTTCCATCATAGGTGGGCCCTCCCAAGGTTGCCTTTGGTGGCAGCAATGCAGACCATAAGCCTAGTGGTGGCATGGTGAAATGCTATTACTATGGCCAGACAGGCCATTATGCTAAGGAGTATAAAGCACTGAAGATGGAAGTATGAGCTGCCTATATGGTAGTACTGGATGGCAACACTGGAAGTGTTGTTGAAGAGGGTAAGGAAGAGTTTGTTGTCAAAGACAAGAGAGTTCCTCAGGAGACAGAGGAGCAGTCTGTGGTTGATGATACTGAGAGCATCTAGATTGATGGAGATAAGTATGTTGCAGTAGATATATATGACAACAATTACTATGCTTGTGATGATGAGGAAGAGCATATGTTTGCTCTTATGGAGCATCAGGAGGATAGACATATCTGAATGTGATATGTTACTCTTCAGAAAGCAGCTGGTAAGCTGCAGAGACTACAGTACACTCCTTAGGAGAAGGAGTGCATAGTGACCTATGTGGAGGTCAATGGCCATCAGGCATGGATGCTATGGGATTCTGGGAGTACTACCATGGGCATTACACCCCAGTTTGCTCATATACATGTTCATGAGTTGGCAGAGGCATTAATACTCCAATTGGAAACAGTAGGGAGTCATACTATAGTACAATTCAGCATAGAGGTAAATATTAGAATGTCAGGATCATTGACAAAGGAGTATGTTGATGTAGCAAACTTTGATCACTATGATATAATTATTAAGACACTATTTATGCAATGGAATAAGGTCTCTCTCAACTTTGTGGATAATAAAGTGATAGTCAACAGAGTTCCATTGAGGGCTAAGAGGATTGTCCTAGCAGACACAGATAGCCATTTACAATGGTATAGGGCCACAGAGAAGTGTCATAATAGTTGTAGCTGACTAAAAGGTCATGGGAACATGATAGTGGAGAATGGTGAAGAGAATGTGGCTCTAATAGCCAGTTTACTGGCAGATTGCTAGCAATATTAATGTCTGAGGAAGAGTTCCAAGGAATTCTGGAGAGCAGGAAAGAGCCAGACCAGCTAGTAATGGTTAGTGGGAAGGCTGCTAGGAAGCCTGACAAGGCTTGCCTACCTAAGAATACTTGTAGGAATTAAGTAGAGTTGGAATCAGTGGAGTGTCAACTGACTAGCTCCAAAGTGAAAGTGGAGGACCTTATAACAGATGAGGTCAAAAAACAGA
>JABCKS010000406.1:3085-19945 GCA_018851325.1 Termitomyces sp. DKA19 | reverse complement strand
GCATGGGCCTGTAGTTTTTGCTTAGACCCAGACCTATATAGATAGATGATAGATAGATAGATAGATAGTGATAGATAGATAGTGATAGTGATGATGATATGATATATATAGTGATATATATAGTGATAGTGATTAGATATCTTGCTTTGTTGGTACCCTTTTTCGGCTCATGGAATTAGGGTACAGGCATGTTATGCATTTGAGTCTTTTTGTACTTGGAAAAACTAATATGCACCGTATGCCCTTGTCCAAAATTATTGCTACAACTGCACCACATCGGCCCAATATCTTGCAGAACTCTCCATCCAGGTCTCAGGTACATTTGCAGTGCAAATAATGCAGGCAAATAAATAATCAGGGACCGAACATGTATCTAGCTAGATCCTTTCGTGGCGGAGATGACCTCGATCAATACTATCACAATGTTTAATAGCCGGGGGTCCGACCCTTCCGTTCACTGCCTCCATTGGCGGACATGACTGTAACGTTTTGCCTAAAATGGAACACGCACTCGACAAACCAGTTGGACTACCTGTCCCATTAGAACAAAGATCATTACTGTACTGTGACCCATTACTCAGAGTGGACAAGGCTCTGATACTGCACGTCATTTCCATAGCAGGAAACCCAACCGCTACAATGACCTCAATCATTACTATCACAATGTTTTATAGCCGTGGTCCGACCCTTCCATGTCTTTCGACTGTCGTTGTCCCGAGCTGACACAAACATTCAAGCTCTAAAGTTCTTGTTCGAGATCTGCTGAGAGACCGAGGGCGCCAAAATGGATAAAAAGGACAGGTCCCTCCCAAACCAATCATCAGTTGACTACTTGCCCAACTCTTACCTGCGCTCTCTAGAACAGCAAAACGATGTTTGCTCGCCTCGCTCCTCTAATTCTCTTTGTTCTCCCTGTCCTCGCCAGTACTGGGGCGTCAGACATTTGAAAAGCTGACGAAACACCGATGTGCTGCAAGGATTCAGCAGAAGGAGGTCCCCTCCCCGCATTGTCGATATTTACTTTTTTGATTTGTCACGTGACTAGGCGAATCTTCTTAGGGGTATCGAGGCCACATTGCTCGGCGGCGAACAGGGTATGCACAAATCTCTTTTCAGTCACAAACAATCGTTTGAGTGATTCCATAATAGTGCAATGCACGAGTATCGTGGCTGATCGAGTACATGAAAGCTCATGCGTCGGCCGTGGCAAACTTGCCTGCTGTTCGCGGGAGAGCCTTGTGAGTATATCATCAATGAACATGGTATCATCTCGCTCATTTTGCCTTCTTAGTATTCATCTCGCAAGGCAGAATGTGTGGATTGGGCAGGAAGGGACCTGCTGGAATTTCTGCATCTATAACTGAAGGGAGAACCTCTGGGAAGAAGAAAGTAGAATAGGTAATTTGATACAGTTATGTAATGTTCAACTTGGCCTCTTGTATCTCTGCCACCGCTGGTGGACCTGTGCTCCACAAGCCACACAGCTGTTTGTCTCCCATCAGGCTGATGCCAAACCCGCTGCACCTCCCCTCCACAACACCACCTCACTTCCTCTGCCAATGTCGTACAAGTCGCCAACCTCCCCCCAGGCATAATCACAATAGTCATCTTTGGCTCCCATGGTACAACCACCACTTCCCACCCTCAAAAGATGCAGACTGGTCCCGCATCAGACTAACGTACAAGTCCCCTGCATGTGCTGCCACAGCCATGGCAAAGTACCACAAACAGCCTGCAGATGGAATATTTTCAGCATATGTATAGTGCATGCTATAAGTGTTGCAAGGTCTTGGCGTCTGACTCGAGGGTGCAGACGGCCTTGGGCTCAAAGGGCTGGCCACCATGTGCCTGTGAGGGGCAGGGGAATCCTGCACGCCTCATAACATAACATCGTGTAACAAAAGATCTTACGCAGAAGCGCATGGTCATGGACACTGCCGGACTCGAACCGGACGCCGTCCCAGAAGCACAACGCAGTGTGCATCACCACATCCACCTGCACCATTGCCCCTTGAGTTGGTGCGTCCCAAGATAGAAATAGGAGCATCGCTAAGCTAAACACCCGCACGTACGACAGACCAACCACCCCATCCCTCCCGCCCCCCCACACCCTCCCCGCACACCAGCCGAACCCCCCCCCCCTCCTGCACACACCCCAATATTGCCGCCGACACGACCGCCGCTGCCATTGGCGCCCAGCCCACCGCGACACACCTCAGCCGCCCACACCCAAACGGCAGTGTCCTAGCTGCCTCCTGGTCCCGCGTCGCTCGTCCAAACCGCCGTGGCTCAAACACATCTCCATCCGTGCCCCAGATCTGTTCCAACCTCAGGACACATCCAATGTCTGCGCACTCACGACGTGTGCCAGTGAGCTTGGCCGGGGCGCGGGCGAGACGCCGTGACGGAGGATGGAGGCGCATGGCTTCATTCACGAACCACTCAACAGACGGCCGCGTCCCATCGACGCGCCGAAACTGGTCCATCGTCGGACACTCCCCGAGTCTTGCGAACACCTCGTCCCCATACGCCGAACCCCGCGCATACGCCACACACACAGCGACCACGCGCCACATCGTCTCCCATACCGGGATGACGAAATCCAGCGGGTTCGGGAACGCGTCTGCGTCAGGGATGAGGCGCCGCAGGTGGCGATTCAGCCGGGGGAGGAGTTCAGCGGGCATCGGCCCCGCACGCTTCGAGAGCATCCACATCCGCGTAATCAGGCTTGCGACGACGCGGATATCATCTGCATCGAGGTCTCCTGCTGGCACGCCGACGTCCAGGACCGCGACGAGCGCGACGCGCATCGTCGTGTCCTGGAGAAACACGTCGAAGGCCTTTTCATCGGTGCGTGGCAGGGCTGCGGAAGCAGAAGCAATGGCAACAGTGTGGAAGTGGTGCCATCCGCGCTCGGTCGTGGCTCTAAGAAGCGACATCATGCGGCCGACAAAGGCCGTGTGAACACCAGTATCACAAGAGACAAAAGTATTCGTCAACGCAAAGGCTTTGACCAGCCGTGTGTTCGGGAGCGCGCGGGAGGCAAGCAGGTCGCGCGTACTTGTGTCTGGGGGATTTAAGAGATGCTGGATTGTTGGGATCGTTTGATGCGTTGCAGGTTTCTTGAGATAGTGGGATATCGAGCGATACACGATGAAGAGAGTGAGAAGGACTGCGGTGCTGGGAAACCCAAAGCGCCGTGCAAGGCACAATACCTCTGAAGCCACACCATCCATCCAAGAGCACCCTGCACACCAGAAGTCTTTATAAGTTTTCAAATCTCAATCCCACAAGCACCTGTTTTCCATCCAAGGACGATGACAAGAGCGCTCTTTTCCGGGAGAGTAAGAACATTTCTTTTCGACAACATAGATAGCATTACCATGAAACAACTGCTTGATGCACAAATGCCCAGTGTTGGTCAAAGAGGAAGCTAGTTTGAAGTATTAGGCGGGAGCCGCGAAGATGTGATACCCTTATGAGCAAATGACCAAACAGGCAATGTGTGTATGGAAGGCGAGCTCATTGGTCCAGGCAACGTTTATCCTTGGAAAAAACAGCAAACGACCAAACCGAAGAAGTGGGAACATCGGTACAAGGTAACCTTTATCCTTGGAAAAAAGAACAAATGACCAAACAAGGCAATATGTGCGTGGAAGTAAGCGTCAGTCCAGCCAACTTCCAAAACCTACAGCAAACATTGCTCGCGATAGTCCGAGTTGGTTGGTATGCATGGAAAATAGTCAAGGCTTGGTCAGCACCAGACGAGCGAGCACAGCTAATCCTTGAACATGCGTTTACCCCCGTCGTCGCTCGCCGCCAACACAAGTACAAAGGCGTTGGCACTTGCTGAAAAAGACCGGTGGCCGTTACTAGTAGCGAACGATACGGTGTTGGATGTCCATATCGGGTGCCCACGCGTCTGCATCTACATAGGCAGCTTGCTTCGTGGTATGGAGTACGTATGTCAGATGTCCAGACTGGTTGGTGTGCGAGTCCCCCCTTGTATTCTGTCTGTGTCAGGGAGCATAGAATATAGGACTTAGTATAGCTTTGGGATAACATCAGGCCAAGAAGGTCGATTCCTCAAGTGGGAATAAAAAAAAAATGTTGGCGAAATTACTCCTCATGATCGTGAGGGGATTTTCAAATTTTGCTCGTGCCGACCCCGAAAGATCACTCTGACGATATCTTGAACCAGCGTTTCGCTTCAGATCTACAGATCAGCAAACTCGGTTAAAGCAACTCGAGATACATTTAAAATAGAAGGCCAACGGCGGGAATCGTATCTACATAACACAGAAGAGGGTAAAGCCCCTACGCTACAATGGCTGGCCAGGTCGTCGGTCCAGAGATGGTCTATATGGGAATCCTCATCCGTCGAATGGTGCTCCTCATTCCGTCACGTCCCATATCCTTCTTTTTTACAATCATAGCAGTCACCCTCTCAATCGGTGTGGCGTGTATAATTCGAATTATCGGTCTAGATAAATGTATTCGAGTCAATTTACAAACCTCAACAGAATCGTAACGCTACAGATTGATCATACAGATTGATCATACACAAGAGTCACACATCAGTATCCTCTCGAAAAAGTCCCATTGCTCGTGGCTGAAAATCACAGCCTGGCTGCCCGTCATCAAAGCTCATAACGCAACAACAGTCCAGCCGTCCTCTCCCATTCCAAAATCCCTCGCACTCGAGATCTTCGCGCCAGCTCCACCCATGACGGGAGCAGAGTCAAAGACGGTCATAGGGACTGGCAGGGCACGCCTTCTTCGTGGACCATGAGTTTGGTCGATGCCGCCACGCCCAGTATGGCTCTGAGACTCCGGAATTTTGGCCCCTGCGGGTAGGTCGCTGAGCGACAATGGGGAGATTATGCCTCGCCTCTCTTGGAGAGGTAAAGCGATGTTCGGGGAAGTTGATGAAGACGAGAGAGTAGATGTTGTGGAGTCGCCGGATGTAGAGCGTTTATGGTGGGACGATCCATACGGGACCATTGGAGTGCATGCAGACCCGGGTACAGCATAAGTTTTAAAGGCGGATGTCATCGTGGATGCACTAGTGTTTGATCGTGGGTCAACTGTAGGAGTTTGGATTCGAGTGTAGATATGTCGCGAGTTCAGGAATTGGATGGCGAATATTCAGAATATTCGAGGCCCGGGTCAACGTACGCGATGATGGGATTGGCTGAGCTGGCATCCGTTTGTGCGAGGTCGTTATATAGGTTTTCAATCAAGCAGTGTATATGAAACTGCACCTCCAGAATAACCTTATTGTATCTTGCGCCTTGACGACAGGAAGTCCCCGTAGCATCACAGGTGAACGATCTATCTTTTGCTCATGGTTCTTAGAGCAACAGAAGCAGCCACAGCTTTTTCCTTCACGTTAAAAGATCTTCCGAGTTCTCCGCTCTTCCGAAAACTCGGAAATATCGTCACAAGTTGTGGCTCCTCGCTAGCTGAAACGGTAACAGACTGCAACGTACCCTTCGTATGGCAACAACGACACCTGCTCACCTACTCTGCACTATAGGTGGCGAGGCAGTGCCGTTATGAGTGATTCCGTTTGTCAAATTCACGGACAAATCAAGATCATTTGATGCCGGGAGGAAATGGATACTGCATAGAAATCACGGCTGAAATTGGTATAGTAAGTACGATGTCGACACACGCTATCTAATATTGGAAAGCTGATCGCACAAGTCTCGTAGTTGGGATCAATCCATCGTTCTTATTACTGTCTTCTAGAAATGTCTTTCAGAGTTTCCGTCGAAAAAGTTAACTTGATGTAGGTGGCCTATCGAGAATAAAATATAGATAACAAAGGTGAAGTTCATACAATAAGACTTTCAGGTGGCCCAAGATAACTTGGCATCAAAGCACCAGTATCTATAAGAAAAAATATTAACAACAGCAAGTCAGGTATAGTCAATGGGCTCACTAATTACAATCTTCTCAACCACGACTGCAGGCTCAATCATTGCAATCTATAGTATATTGAGTCCAAAGTTCTCCGACATGTAGAAGGTCCCGCTGATACCTTCAGTGTGTGTGGTCCAGGCGTAACTCCGGTAACTTGTGCAACAGCACTAATGATATTGTTGGCGGCAAAACCATCATTGCCACCCCATGCCGCTGGGAAGCCACCAGGTGGAGCTGGAGGGAAGAAATACAGGGCTTGTGGAGCCTGTGAATCAAGCTGGACAGCAAATCCTAGAGGACGATCCTTTTCACCGGCGTTGAAGGATGGATTGACAAGCGTGGTTATTGTCACAAGACCACTTCCGTTAATGGTGTTGAAATTATAGAAGTCGTACTCCCTGTGAGACTCACTCAGTAACAAAGATTTCTTGCAGTGCTAATAATACTCACACACTGGGGCCTGCACCTGCGGTATAATTTGCCTCGTTGTTTCCAAGATGTGGCCATGGGGTAATGGCCGATACCGTACGGCCATAACGCGGAAGGACTTTCCACGAGACCCCCGAAACACTTGTATTGCGAGATGTGTGAGCAGCTTCAATTGAGATGACACCTGCTCCTTCGACGAATCCTGTCAAATTCGTAGGTAAGGTACTACAACGATACAGTCCACCACGAATGGTTACCTTGAAACGTGGACGGCAACGTATGCTTCGTGACGTTAAAAATCACAGGTACAGAGAGTGGTGACTGGCTAAAGGGATTCAAGCTCGTCGTCGTGAATGTCAGTGTCGCCGAGGAAGTCCCAACTGGGAGTTGAGACCAATCATTCACGCTTGCAAAGACACGCGTCTCTGGTGCAGAGGGAGATACGGATCCGTTGGTGTGGGAGAGTTTCACCCATGTTGCGTTTGTAGTTACAGTGAACGTGAACGAGCTCGGGCCACCAGAGCCAACGTCAATGTAGCGGGTGCCGAAAGTGTCGAAATTGTCTAATGTCACAGTTGGTGGTGGGCAATTGTAACCCTGGCTACATTGATTTGGATTGTCTCCGGGCCTATGTGAATGAAATAAGCGATTACTCGAAGGAGATTGATCATAGTGTGGCTTACCATGCCCCAAGCGTGCCTTCAGGCGATATGCGCATTACCCCAGCAAGGACCTGTTTTCTTGGTGAAACGCGTGTAACGGGGGGCATACTGTAGATCGAGACATTGGCAAAGTGATCTGACGCAGAGAAATTCACTTACGTGTTTGCCATGGGCTGTTGCCAATAGAAGTATCCAACGTCTACATTGATTGATTAGAGCTCCGATCGAGAAGCTTGAATAGTAAGTATGTTGCGTACGAGTTTGATCCATTATACTGAATTGACAGATGATGCTCAATACAAGGCCTGAAAGGAAGTACAAAGACTCACTGGTCCCATTTTCCTACACGACGTCGTTAATATCGCTCAATACCGACAGAAAGACAACTGACCGTCAAGCATGGTATGATATTGGTGCTCAATGTTGTAGTCTTCTTCAAAAAATGCCTCAACATTGTCAGCAAGCTCATTAGCGCTGAGCTATTGGGTTGGCGCAACTAAATATTATTCATATCTGAGGAGGCTTTCAGCTCACCCTGGCTTGAGAGGCTCTTAGATTGTTTTGACCGGCGGCAATGAGCTAGATACAGACCGTAAGACTCAGGATTTTTCAGTAAAACAGAGACATTACCATATTCGCCAAGTTAGCACTCGCGATAACCGGATGATGAACAAGCTGGAAGAACGCTGGCTTGAAGTCGGTGGAGAGACTGTCGTAAATGCTGGTTGACGCGTCCTTTAATGTTGCCCATGCGTCAAGAACGCGTTCGGCTCTGTAAGTCTCCAGTATTAGGCGAACGAATCTCGTTCTATCGGAATGGCAACTTACTCTCGGTAAGAGATCAAGCTGAAAGTGGTCGAGTTGAGCAACTCTGGTTTTCTTCGTGAGTTGAACCGCGTCAAATTTCCAACGATATCAGTCACTGTCGCGGCGACAGATGGTGACACCTGGAACTCGCGCTGAGCCCAGCTGGAGATGAATGAATCCAGATTATCGGGGTTCCAACGGGTCGCATCCCAACCTAAGTTGAGGAAGAACTCAATTTCGCGCTCGTAAGGCTTCATGTCCCCAACATTGAGGATCCAGATACGGGTGGCTTCACGTTCAACGGCGAGGGACATCTGCTCGTAGATCTGTCGATGGAGTCAAGCCTTCTGTCCTGACACACAAATGCAAGAAGACTTGCTTTGGGGATCTGGCTGGACTAAAGGATAGGATCGAAATAAAAGCACAAGATGAGAATCACTGTAAGGTTCTCGACTTACCGTTATCCACTTATAATCCCTAGGAGGCCCGACCTAGTGCTGATCATAAGACTGAATAAAAGGAATATCAAGATCACGACTGACAAAGTCGACCTGAAAGAACAATCAAGTCACAGTCTATTAGACTGGTGATTTACGTACATGATAATAAATGCCAGCTCCGCCAGTCCTGTTTCGTTCTGACTGAGTTGGGTAACGGCGGACATTACCCCAGCTAAATGATGTCTGTGAATATGATTTACTCTTGAATGTCACGTCGCAATCCCTACTTATCGTCTGTCCAAAGGAGGGTCACGAAATCGGGCACCTGAAGACCATCGTCATAGTAACCCTCAACCTCTTGATCTTTCCCATGGGATCAGAATAAAAGCACTATGTCGAAGACTGTGATGGCTCACAAAGACACCAAAGTTGAGGAACAGATGCACTTTCCTCGTTCATAACACTTGTTATGATCCCTTGTTGTGTGTTGACAATATTTTGTAGGAGAGCAATGTTTTCAGTTTCAGAAAGTGGCACTGGTGATAGAGTTAGTCAAGATTCTAACTTGGAATATGATCATGCACGAACTATCTCCAAAACCTCTCATGCCAATGCTAATGATAGATTCGTAGGGCTTAGCGCGTTCAATACCTTCCTTCCAATATGCGTTGATGTTGTCCGCGTTGGTTTCGTAGTCCCATGGGCCGTGGCCCTCGTAGCTGAATTCATTGGGTGTCGACCGCATCATAGGTTCTTGATGGCTTGGAATCCAGCTGAGGTCAGGAGACTTAGCGAGCCGAGCCAAAATGTGGGACTGACCTGGTGCCCATGACCACACCGAAGTAATCGGCAAAGAATTGGTTTTGGGGATCGTCGATAGCGAACATACTACAATCAACATAAGTCAAATGATCATCTTGCTTCGAGAAACTCTTTCGTACCCTGCCCACATCGCTACACACGAAGTCAGCACTCCATATCTTTCCCGTGACTATGTGTCTACATACCTGGCCAAAGATAGTTTGCTTTGAGCCGCAGAATCAACTCGAACCTACGGCCGACGGCATGAACATGGGACATTAGCCGTGAAAAGCGAAGAAACTTGCAATTTGGCGTAAAAGAAATGATTGAAAGGCGCTCCAAAAGGACCCAAGTCTGCAGGAGTACCATTCGTAAATTTCTCTGTGACCCAATTTTGCAAAGCAGGCTGCTCGTCGTTAAGGAATATGCCGCGATACTTGACACTTGGCGAGCCATGTGAGCACCCCGTGGATTCCAAGAATAGTTCAGAATGCGTTGTAACCGGAACATCTGCCCACCTATTTTTGAATCAGTTTTGTTTGGTCGAGATAGCACAAAAAAGTTCGCACCAGTACCACGGGGAGACACCTGGGGGAATAATGTCAAGTTGTAAGAGACATCGAAGAGAGGACAGTCGAAGGCCGTACCAATCTGTTCCGAAAGATCATAGAGTGCGAAGATTGTTCCTCGCTTATCCGCTCCAATGACGACATATGCAAGATCAACCCCAGGCAGAGGATTCTTGACCTCGAGCGACATGAATGCCTCCCATTGACCCTGGATCAACGAGACGTCCAATTTGGTTGTGTTGACAATTTGAGTGATTAGAGACGATTTTCCAAGGGTTCCGACAATGATTGGGGCCGATACGGCCTTCCGTTTCTTTGCTGCGATCACAGCTGTAGTATTAGACGCTGTGACATTCGACAGAGTGGGTAATACTCCAGTCACTCTTTGAACATCAGTTGCGAAATTTACAGCGGCGAGCTGAACGCCAGGCCAATCATCGGCAGAAAGGAGAATCGGAGCAGCGGCACCCTGAGTAGCAATTGGAATAGTTGAAGATGAGGGCTGGAAAACGACGCAGGTGTCCTGGCCAATGCCATGGACATTGACGAGTAGGAGGCCTGCGAGGACTACAAAGCGAAGCATTGTTTCCCCTTGACACTGAAAATTTTAGGACTTCTCTACTTTATACGGGGAGAAATATCGGGGAGCGGACTCATGGTGCCTGGCCTATGGTCTCATGGGCTGTAGTCAGCATGATATCGCAGGGTGGGAGGGACTCGGGAGCATCACCGCATACGAAGGTTCTGCCGACTCGTAATCCATTGTTGGCGGCCCGGAGGAAGAACGCGTATGTTGGTAGACCCACAAAAGGACCACGATGAACTCAAGTTGGAAGAATAGAGACGTTACATCGATAGGGAAATGGGAGAATTATGGAAACAGATGCATCGAAGAACTGTTCACGGTCATAAACAGAGACATAATTACTGATATATGTTCAGACTTCAATGGGAGTAGGCGTTTAGTAGCGCATAACGTAGGCCACATGACTCGCCTTGTGGGGAGTCAATAAAGACGATCATGGAATGGCTCAAGGTTGGTTTAGCCCAAGACTACGTCATCGTTCCATGGATCATTTGAAATATAGAATACTCTGAGAAAAGATGTTCGAATGGGAGTGCGACCCATTCGCAAGTCGACGACGCAGTAGCGATCACGGGGTCGATTCGAGTAAACACGTTGATAGAATCTTAAGCTTTCCATGAACCACTCGAAATATAGAAAGCTTTGAGAAAAGATGTTTGAGTAGGGAAAGTACAACTCAACAATAAGCAACGGTTACCTCACATGATTATGGCTAGCCAAAATGACTGCTCCGGATGAGTAGTTTTCTAGTAATCATCTCCCTGCATTTGTCGAGTCCTTGCAGTTGATAGCCCTGCAAAACATTGATTTGCGCATCATAATTTACAATCATCCATATCGATTGATGTTTGTGGGGCGGCAGTGTAGGGCGAATCTAATACCCGAAATATCCTGCCTCACACCCTGAGTAGGAGAGAACGCGCGTGTCAACAAAATTTGAATCACGGCCTTCCGTGCGATTCGATCTTCAGGTGGAACGTCCCTGTATGCACGACCAAGAAAAATTCGAGAACATTTTCCTAGGAAGTTTCAAACTTGGTCGCTCCAAATCTTTTGAGTTTCATCCACAGCGAGTCATTTTCTCCTGTCCCTCCTGAAGATAACTATCTTAATCCAATTCCTGCATATCTTTTCTTTTTCAGTGTCTGCCGCTGATTCAAACCAGATCGGTCCTGAGTCTACGCACAAAGATAGAAAGTGCATAGGTTGGCCTACTTCGAGGTTTTCAGTATACTGTAGTCAATAGAAGCCAGGAATGTTGGTCTGAAACTCTGAAATTTCCTTCAACCAAAGGGGGCGTCTGTCAGTCTCTTTCAATCTGTAGTTCAAACAGAAGGATATGTCGTGTGACTGACTGTACCAATAACTATCTATGTCGATGTCAAGAGGAAGGGTAGTCAGGATACATTCAAAGACACCATTAATCGACACGAGGATTAGTTGGGTACCGCCGAAAATACAAAATGAAAAAACAGCTAAACTGGGGGTAGGTGTGAATTTGCGGGGAAGGTCTTTATAGTCGGAAAATGCCGAAAGGCATGCGGAGTATGAATGGTACTGCTTTGGAGCTAACTTCGAATGTACCGGAGGTCGAGAGAATGAATGTGAGTTCTCTTGAAAAGAATCCACCCTAATTTTCACTGACATATGCCCAGAACCTCCTGAGAACGCTGACAGAGAGCCAGGTCAAGTCAGCGTATCCCGATGCCGACCTAAGACTCCTTCTGACGACCGTCAAGGAAAGCCGGGTAAGTGCTCGTACTTTCTGCCGTGATTTGAGCTCTAAATTCCAGTAATAGCGTCAGAGCCATGATATTAAAGTGTCTGTGTCAGACCCTTTCTTCGACTCGCTTGAAAACCTTTTGCTTGATTTAAAGGCTGTCACGATCGTGTGTTGTTCTGATCTCTTGAACTATGACGCGTTCGGTGACCATGTGCTCAGGATAACCACGACGCGGAAGCTTTCCTGAAACCCGTGTCAAAAGCTGAAGCGCCGGACTATTATGAAGGTACGTTACTTTAAGTGTGGCTGAGAGTCTCGTTTGAACAATATGAATAGTTATTGCGAATCCTATGGACTTCTCTACCATGCTCAAGAAGGTCAAAGCAAGGCAATACAAGTCGAAGCGCGAGTTTAAGGATGATTTGGACCTCATATGGTCCAATTGTCTTACGTATAATGCAGCAGAGGTGCGTGGTCAGAGCGAGCCCATGCCTTTTTAACTTTACACTACTTCAGAATCATCCTCTGCGGCCTTGTGTGAAGCGCTTGAAGCTCAAGGCTGACCGCCTATTGAAATACATAACCGACCGAAAAGATCGCGCCGACCCACCTATCCCCTCTGACATCACAGCTACTCATATCGCGCGTCCAAAGATAAATGGAAACGGTGTCCTTAATGGCCGATTCTATGGTCACCAACGATCACCTTCTACTTCTTCGCTCTCCAAGTCCTCTACCCCAACTATCAAGGCCTCTCCTTCGGTCTCTGCCAGATCTTTATTTCGACGAGATGCTCCGTTTCCTGATACCCCAGCCATCATGCGTACACCGGCAGGCATGGCTTTGTTCATGAACATCGACCGCGCTATTTCTACACATCCTGATGCTGGTTCCCCGTCTGAAGACACTTCATCGCATCTGGAAAAGCTTCAAGAACTTGCTGGTCTCATTGAACTTCCACCCTCGCCCAATTCACGCTCACCAACTCCGGAGAACATCATGGATGTCGATGTAGGTGAGAAGCGCAAATTGTACGTACTCTTTTTCGCATTCTCTCGTTGTGCTTGATTTCCTCCTTCGCGACAGAAATGGCTTTATAGACCACCGGCCGCGAAAGCGCGCTCGCTTTAGTTCTCAATACGCTACGCCTCTTGTTTTTGATAGAGATGACCTCACCGAGCTCTGGTGGAGTGCTGTCCAATCCGATGCCCTCCTTGCAAACGGCCTCCCTGAAATACCATCCTCTTCTTCATCCTCAGCCGCCGTCGCCGCGACAGCACCTTCCTGTTCCTCGGTTGCCTCTCTAACCACCCCTCGCAAAGTCAAGGTCAAGCGTCGGAAGAAACAACCCGTAGACAGTGCACCGCCCAAGTCGCTTCTTACCATGATGAACAACAACATCAAGACGATGAAGCGACTACGGCACACACATGCCAAATTTGCTGCCCTGAATGCAAATAATAATACTTCGAATGGGGAGGACCCGGAGGGTGGGGGAGATGGTGCGCTGTTCAGTGCGAGTGGCCCGATGGGCCCATTGGTGGTAAGCGGCGACGATGATGGGATTGAAGCAGCGGATGATAAAGTGGACGAGCGCCCGTGGCGTGCGACAATTAAGGGGAAGCGGAAGTTGCGAGGGATTGAAATTGGGGAGGATGCGGCAATGGATTGCATGAAGTGGATGGGAAGGAAGGTGTTGGAGCATGTTGGGTTTCAAGGTGCGTTATCATATTGATTCAGACGTGGTAGCTTATGCTGAAAAAAGGAATGGTTGTTTCTAGGCACGTCGCAGGTTACGTTAGATGTGCTATCTGGCGTTGCTTCGGAATTCCTGCTGAGTGTGGGGCGGACAATTCGTTTCTTGTCCGACAAGTACGCGGCGACGATGACGCCCGAGGTCAGACTTTTGTTCGCATATATCATTGTCGGTGTCTCAAAAAAGGTTTACAGGAAATTATTCTTCATACTTTGTTCGAGAGCGGGATATCCAAGATACAAGAACTAGAACGCTACGTATCTGATGATGTAGAACGATACGGTGCACGTCTTGCTGGATTGGAGGAGAAACTCATTACGGCCTATCGTGAAACTGTACGTGGTCATCCTGTGATTGCATCTATGCATTGCCATATACCATGTATTTTAGACTGCTGGTGAAGTTTTGGAAGATGAGGGGCTCTTTGAGGAGGAGGATGAAGAGGAAGCTGGCGTACTTGCTATGTATGTAGTCTCAACCTCCCTCTATCTTTCTTTTGTATTGACCTCGACATCCGTAGCGGTGACTTTGCTGATGCTCTTGGGGAAGACTATCTCGGTCTTCGTGAGCTTGGTATTGCAGCTGAGTTTGGCTTGTCGAACCTCAGTATCCCGAAGAAGCTTCTCAGCAGAAAGAAATCGCAGAAGCCCTCAGCGGCGTATGTGTTGTTGTCTGTTTCCACTCTTCGATGCCTGACTGGATCCGTCGTAGTGCCAAACCTACTGAACCTCCACCACCATACCCACCACCATCACCATTTCTTCCCCTCACTGTCGCAAAGGTTGAAGACCAGATTGGTCTTCTCAAACCTTACTATCAATCACGTTTCCACCAGCTTGCACTGTCTCTACTTCCTCCGTCCGTTCCAGCCACGCTTCCAGGCCCGAGCCTACCGCCTCTGCCAGGTCCATCAGGTCTTCCAACATCTAAACCTCAACCTCTAGCACCAGTACCGCTTTATGATCAATCACCTCATCTTCTCAATGGAACTTCTGAACCTGCGCCGTCTGGACCACCTGTTCCACCGCCAGTGCCACCACCAATACCTCCCGAGAATCTGGTTCTTCCTGACGACTTGCCAAACTCTGTGAACGTCAAGATGGGTCCTTTGGGTCAGATCGTCCGAGGCGGGCCGGCAGGTGCCGCTGCGAAGAAGAAAAAAGCAGGTGGAGCAGGACCTGGAGGGATGGGAACAGATGTCGGGGCGCCATCGCCAAAGAAGAAGAAGACGGGGATGGTGGGTGTTGGGACGGGAAACGGGAGGAAGAAGAAGAGCGAAGAAGGCTCGGCTTCGGTTCCAGGTCCAGGGGCAGGTCCAGGGGCAGGCCCGATGCAACTGCAACCGCAATCAGGCTTGCAGGCTCAGCCTGGGCTGGCACCGGTAACGATGCCGATGACGTATCTGGGCCCGCCCCCTGTGGCTGCGTACACAATGCCTATGCACATGCAACTTCAGCCTCCTGTCATGGGGCAGTGAGGATACTGCTGCGTTGTGTCATTTGACAGTCGAGCTTTGGGGTACGCTTTTTCTGTTTTGTTATTGGCCTTTGTCGCCTAGCATTTTCCTGAGTGGATCACATTTGTATTATCAACACATCATTGTACATTGCATACCCCTAATGTTGTGTTTTCCATAAACAATAGCGCCCATAGGCGCCTAATTTGTATCGTATCTTGTCATATCGTCTTGTCATGCTGACCACCAGTGGCGGTGCGAGATCTGTTTTTGGCTTTGTATCAACTTCTTAGACCCGAACCATCAAGTTCATTTTATTTCTTCATTCCTCAACCAAGGAATACATAACATGAGTCACGGTTACGGTCCACCTCCTGGAGGCGTACGTTGACAACTTTGATTTGCTTGATGATCTTCTGATAACGTCCAGTACGGCGCACCTCCACCCCCTCCACATGGGTTCAACGCGCCTCCCGTAAGTCGTGCTTCATTCGCTCAGGCGCTCCCTTGAGCGGGAGCTCGCTCTAGTCGACGTCTATGAATATGATTCTGATATGATTGAAATCAGGGCGGATATGGTGGCCCGATGGGATTTGCGGCTCCTCCTGGACCTCAAGCACCCCCGCCTGGAGCGGATCCACAGTGCGTCTAATCTTGTTGACGACGAATGACTGACTGAGTGATTCACCAGGCATCGTGGTATAGACTGTGGAACTGGTTCAGTACTGTTGATCTCGATAGATCCGGCCATATCACAGCGACCGAGCTGGGTGAGTGGCATTTGCTGATTGCTGCGAATGGAAGGATTGAAGTAGTGGTCCACTTAGCGCAGGCACTCGTCAATGGGGACTGGACTGGTGTGTAGGCTTCCGGCTCTTGAGGGGTTTCACATCCATTCTTGATATTTACAGCTTTCGATCTTGACACTGTCAAGCTTTTGATGTCTATCTTCGTACGTAGCTCTTTTCAAGCTTCTCCGGTCATATATTGATGCTTTGGGGCAGGACACTGATCGTAGCGGGACCATCGGTTTCAACGAGGTATGTCGAGGAGAACTGCAGATGGAATGACGTCATGACGTTCTCTCAGTTCACTGGTCTCTGGAAATACATCAAGGCAAGTATGAACCATTCCATGCATGGCGAGCATCTGCCAACGCTTTCTATCAGGATTGGCAGAACGTCTTCAGACACTTTGACCGCGATCGCTCTGGATCCATCGACGGCGCCGAGTTACGTGATGCTTTGGGCCAGTTCGGGTATGATCGTTACGCAATTCATTCGGCTTGAGTGACTGCTGACTGGCCCCAAAGGTACCGTCTGAGCCCCCCTTTGCTGGATCTTCTTCAAAAGAAGTATGGTGAGTTTGTGTTATTCCCGCTTTCTTTGCAGTCTGGCTCACTCCCTACCCCATCCGGGGTAGATGTAAAAGCTTCATCGCCCGGAGGATATCAGACACATGCCCCAGGCATTTCGTTTGATCGTTTCATACGTGCTTGTGTTGTTGTGAAACAGCTCAGCGAGGCTTTTGGCAGGCTCGACACAGACCGCGATGGATGGATCCAGATCAATTATGACCAATTTATGGACACAGTCCTCAGACTTCCTTGATGTTTTATCTACTGAATTGAATGTATACTATGTACATATTGTATGTAACGTTTATTTCACAATATCTTGACATTTGCTGCCAAATGTTTCTTT
>JABCKS010000405.1:3713-19973 GCA_018851325.1 Termitomyces sp. DKA19 | reverse complement strand
AAATAGTGGAAGGAGCTATATAAGCTGCTCAGAGCAAAGTTGCTCATGTCAGTATCATTTCATTCACAGATGGATGGTCAGACAGAACATGCAAATCAAAATGTTGCAGATTTTTTGAGCATTTGCTTGTCCTGATCAGAAGGACTAGGTAGACCACATACCACTGATAGAGTTCACAATTAATGTGAGCAATTCTGAAACTACAGGCTATGCACTCTTGGAGCTCAATAGCAGCTACATGCTATCTATGATTAAAGAACTTTGTATGGATGAAGTGATCCATCAAGGAGTCAAGGACTTTGCACAGAATATGCTAACAATCTGTCAAATGCACATGATGCAATTATTGAGGTGCACATCTTTCAGATGCACCATGCTAATAATTGCCAGAGCAAGGAGCCAGTGATTTACAAAGGCAGTTTGGTCTACTTGTCCACCAAGAATCTGAATTTATCTAAAGGTCAGGCAAGTAAACTGTGTCCAAAGTGGGTAGGACCCTATAAGGTCCTGGAGGCTGAGCCTCTTACATTGAATTATGTGCTTGAGCTACCAACTGTGCTGCAGGCATGACAAATCATGCCAAAGTTCCATGTGTTGCTTCTGCAACCTTACCAGGCTAGTAATGATGCTCTGTTTCCAAATTGCATAATGTCAGAACCTTATGATTTCAACACTGTCAGAGATCAGGAATGGTTTATAGATGACCTTATAGGTCATAAGTGGACTTTAGCAGGAGACCTCAAATTTGAGGTTTGGTGGAGTCTAGGGGATACCATGTGGGAATCCTTGGCTAACTGCAAATTCCTGGCAACAATGGACCAGTACTTGGAACTACAGGGCATTAAATGCCCTTGACACCTCATGCAATGTGTATAGAGTGTGTGAAGTTCAGAAGGATGGCTGGCTAGTGTAGTCATGTGACTATAGCAATATCTAGTGTTGCATGCTATGTGGCTGGAAATTTGTATGTGTTTGTCCAACTGATGGACTTTGGAGATTTTTTTCTCTCTATTTCTCTTGTCTAGTTTGACATATCATTGGCATATGTTTTGTAATCAAAGGAGATGGCCTTTAGGGGCCCAGCTAAACTTGGGCAGAGCTCACAGAGCTCTGGAAGGGGGAGGCAACCTGTCTAAAGTCATGTAGCTATGAATGTGCAACAGTATGAAAGTCAGAGATACATGGCTGTGGTCTATCCAGGCTGCAAGCAGCTACTGCCATATAAGATGCCTCTCCATTTGAGGATGGAGGTGGATGAGGAGGAAGTTCACCACAAGCACTACTATCAGCTGGGGCCAAGCCAATGCCAGGCACCAGGACAGACATATGTGCACATTATGGTCCCTGCAATAAGACAAGAAGTTACAATCCAAGCATAGCCCAAGATGGGTACAGAGTTATTGCTGCAGCAGTTGGAGGCAGTGGGGCAGCCAGTGCCCCCACAGCATTATTTTTGCAAGACAGCCTTGCAATTATAGTGATAGGAGTATTGCTTGACCAAATTAAGCTTATAAAGAGGCAGTGCATATCTGCACTGGAGCAGATTGACCATGCTGCAAAGTGCAAAGTGCCAACTTATGAGGAAGTGAGTGTAGAGCCCAAATAGGCTAAGCCACAACCAGTGCATCTAGTAGAGGTTAGGCAGGCAATAGTGCCTGGAGCAGAACAATCAGTGTCTATAGTAGTCCCAGCTACAGTGGCAATGCTTACATGGCCTATAGCCACATCTATAATAGGTGTAAGCACATTGGCAAAACCTGCACAGCTCTCTGCTACACCTACAAAACCTGCAGTAAGTGGACTGTGGGCTCCAGATGTATTCTTGACTAAACCTCTAATGGGCCAATAAGACAATGAGATATTTGATTATCCTGCTAACATGTGAGAAGATGGAGTTTCTGGAGGTGAGCCATATAAGCATCATCAGGGGTATAAGCCTCCTCTCAATATGACTAAAATAGAGGTTGTGAGCTTCCTTGCAAACATGCCAGTATGGACAGAGCTGGTGCAACTGTTACCTATATATGCAATTATTGTACCTATGCTACCAGTGCAATTTGAAGTAGTCAAATTGACCACTGACCTGCATACACCTGCACAATACAATGGGTTGGTGGCTAAGGTGGCTAAAGTTGGAGCAGTAGGCAAGATGAAGCAGCAAGCTGTACTGATAGACAAGGACAAAAGTGACTACAGTCAGTTGTCCTTCAAGGCAGAAAAAGAGGAGGAGAAGGACAAAATGCCTGTACAGCACTTCCAGCATGTATCTTGAAATAAAAAGCTTGCCAAAAAGAAGATGAGTAGAGTGCAGGCAGCAACTGCCTTAGCTCATAGAGTGCAGAATGATTTCTTAGGATGAATCCTCAATAGACTAGGGGTGAAAGTGTGGGGGCCATTTGATGTTGAACAGCTTAACTCATGCTTCCATAGGGGCTTGGGCTCCTATTATTACTATTTGTACCAGACAAACACTGTGTTTGTCAGTACTGATGCTAACTGCATAGCTGCATGCAAGTACAGCTCCAGACAAGCAGCAGATATGCCACATATGATGGTATATAAATTCACATGCAGAGGGTTTCCCAGTATACCATATGAGCTGGAGAGGCTCTTTAAGTACTATGCAAATCCCCATATGCCCTGCCATGGACTGTATAGTTGCATATATACTGATGACAGAGCTGCAGTCATTTGCACAGCATACCAATTTGGCACTGCATGACTGTATAATGCAGCTTCTGATGTCCAATCCTGTATATCAGGATTTCATCAATCTAATGTAGAGGCCCAAGGATATGCCCCTCATTGAGAGCTGCCATATGTCCATGCACTTCCTGCATATTAAGGACAATGGTACCACAGCATTGCACATCATGTACATGCCTGACCCAAAAAAGCCATTTAACCTTAAGCAGATAGTGCAATATGCACTGATTTATGGGTGCCCAGGGTTGGAAAACACTTGGCAGGGCATTGCAGTAGATTTTGCCTACCATATGCACTGGTAAACCCTGTTTAGGTTTGCACTGTGCTGAGCACTCTGTACTAACAGTGCAGGAAAAATGTCTCTTATATGGAGGCTTGTGCTGGTAATGGTGCATCCTGAATTGTATCATAAGGTGGCCACTGTATACAATGTAGCTAACCCTGGCCATCTATTGGTGGGCCAGTTTGGAGCCCAGATTGAACTATGTCAAGTTTACATACCTGACAATCAGGTACAGAACTTTTTTAACAATGATGCAATTTGCATTTTATTGCACAATTGCATCCCACTGGACTGGGTAGACCACACCTATACATATGGCATGGTTTACCTAGAACAACAGTTCTACTAGCCTACTATGTCCCTTGACATCTTCAAAGATGTCAATGATGAGCACATCCAATGCTTAGAAATATATAGACCCCCACCAGCCATTCTACAGTAGGATGGTTGGCAGAAGATAACTTAGGAGGACCACTACCAGCTCTTCTTCAGATGCACTGAAGAAAGCACAGCTAATGTGTTCCCTGAGGCTACTGGCCTCTATTATTATATTGGAATGGACCCAAATGTGGGTCAGCTATGGAAATGGACAGTATGATGCCTACTGTTGGAGCTGCAACTAATATTGCACTAACCAATTGTGTTATGATAGATGGTACTACTGCAGGAGGTCCAACAACCTCCCCAATGACAGAATTAGAGCCCCTGCCTGCCATGATTAACATTGCATGTAGAGAGGTGTGAAGATGATAGAAGTAGACAGCACATCAACTAGCAGAGCTAAGGGCTGAAAAGCCCTGATTTTATATATACTTGAGGTAACATCAAGTTTTAAAACTCAAAGTAGATTATTGATTGGATTGTGCATGTTACAGCATATTTTTTTCTTGTTTGTCACTTTATGTTTTATTCTGTCATCTATAATATAAATACATGGCATACTTGACACCTTTGTTCATGATGTTTTGCACTAATGGTGCATGTAAGGAGTGAGCAGAGGTATCACAGGCAGTGGGACTGGTGTGTGTCCCCTGAACAGTCCAGATAGGGTTGGTGAGGCACAGCAAAATGGCACATTATCTAGATGGCTGTTGCTGGCAGCAATGAGCCCTGGCTGTCAAATGTGGTGGCCACAGTTAGTAATTGTGATGTGAGCCCATGTCATGGGCTTGAGGCTTTTGATCTAGACTGTACATGGTCTAAAGGAGTGTATAACCAGTGCAGTTATCAGGAGCTTAGTGTAGCATGTATACAGTCCACTGACTTATAGTATATATAAACAGGCACCTTGGATCAGGTAAACGTTTGCCGTCAGGAGGTTGTTTGAGGTAGATATAGAGAGCAACTGTCAATTAAAAAAGCACACATTAATTTCAAAAAGGATGTTCGCATGAGGCAGGTACTAGCGAAGAATAGTGATATTGACCTCTGGGCCAAGCCACGCTGGAACATCACCATCAACAAATATATGGAACACTTGGATTTTTTGAATTCGAGCGGGCATTTCTGATTTTCGAAATTTTTGTCGATTTGCTGCGAACTTGTCTATGTCAGGGAACAATATAAGACATCGATTAAAGTTGACTTCCATCACATTGCAAGCGGGATCAACTAGAGGGCAACGAACGACATACATACATACTATCGCACACGTGAGCTCAAGAAATTATAGCTAGGGATTTTTCGAGGGTCGAAGGATAAGAACAAAAGGATATCATCAAGCAACATCGGCCTGCATTGAGGCAACCTGACCACCCTTTGCGGCGGTAGGAGTAAAAGTATGCCAGCGATCGTTGAAACGAACATCTAGGTAAAAGAAGATCAAGTCATGATTCGAAAGGAACAAAAGGAACAACGTACCGAGAGGCCGTCCACCATACATGTACTGCTGGAACTTGGCTGCAAGCGATGATCAGACATCACTTCATGAAAAGACGAACTAAATATAAATATACCGATAGCGGTCTCAGCTTCCTGAACCTGAGCGAACTGGACGACACCACATCCCTTGGAGCGGGTGCCGTCGAAGAGAATTTCAGCGAGCTCTACCTGTCCCGTTGTTTCGAAAAGTTCGACTAGATCCTCATTGGCAGTCGACCAAGGCAACTACATCAACTAGATGTTAAACATGGCCCGGAACTTGATAGAAACAGGAACGTACATTGCGAACCATGATCTGCTGGCTTGGTTCAGCATCAGGCAGACCACCATATCCACCGCCGTAGCCCCCGCCGCCGTAGCTCCCGCCATAACCACCCGAGGCGCCTCCCTGGTCAGGACCAGAGTAGTCGGCGTAGATATCCTGGTTCGAAAAGTCACGGCCGGCACCACCTCCGAACCCTCCACCACGGAAGCCACCTCGAAATCCGCCACGGAGGCCTCGTCCTAATCCACGAGGTGCACCACGGAAGCCGCCACGGAAGCTGCCAGGACCGGAGAGACCAGCGTAGCGATCCTTTTACATGAAATTGAGTTACGGGTCCTCCCAACATTCAATTTGATTTTCATACCTCGCGGACCTCAAGAGTACGACCGTACCAGTCAAACCCATGGTACATGCCTGAAAAAGATGAAGCAGAGAATGGAGTGATATCAAGGCGATGAAACTTACTGATAGCCTGTTGGGCATCTTTTGCAGTTTCGAATACGACGGTACCGGATCCCTTGGGCCGTCCATCAGCGCCAATATTGATATCTGCACGAACAATATTCCCGGCGGTACGGAAAAGATCTTTGAGATCTTGCCATCCGGCTTGATAAGGCAGCTAAAGACGAGTTTAAAGAAAGATCGACGAAATTGATAAAGGATACACTCACATTACCGACGTAAAGTTGATTACCAGGATTACCTTGGCCACCGAAATAATTATGGGAAGGTGGGCGTGGGGGTGGAGCCGCATGCAGTCCTTGACCGGCCATTGCCATACCTATTTTACCTGGAACGGGAGTCGCACCGAAACGAGCCTCGTTTTCACGGTCCTAGAAGGAGTTAGTTGGTATGTCTGAAAACCAATCAACTGAAATACCTCTCTGATGAATACCGGTCTTCCCAGAAGAGGCTGCTCAGACAGTTCTCGGATGGCACGTTGAGCATCTTCTTGAGAGGCGAACTCAACAATTCTACATCATCGTCAATGAAGAGAATACGATTTGAGAGGATCGACCTACCCGCAGCCTTTGGAAACACCCGTAGGCGTAACAAGAACTTCGGCGAAGAGGACCTCACCAGCTGCCAACCCCAAAAGAAAAGCTCCCATCAATATCCTCTCGACAACTCAACCATTCCGGCACAAAAAACAAAAAGAAAGACAATCATCCTCGACACAACACAAACTCACACTCCAATTCCAGTCCGTCGGAATTCCGGAAAAGGGCATGCGCGTGCATGGTGGAACGTAAACTCCAGAAAACTGACATCGCCCCACATCAACACACCTCTGCTCTGGCGCGACTACTGCAGCCACTAGCAACCTCCAAAACCAAAAATATACACAAAAAAGTGATCTGAGATTCCCCCACCCACCTCCCCTCATAAATTCCATTAGGTCTCTATACTTGACGTCGTAACTAAGATTGCCGACGTAGACCCGATTTTCTCTCTTGCTAATTTTTGCGAATTCAACGGCTTCTTCATGTTCTGCGTTCATCGGTCCTCCAAGAGAGCGAGAGAACGTGTCCGTGCCTCTGCGATCGCGGCTGCGCGAGCGTGACCGCGACCGACTACGGGATCGCGACCTGGACCTGGAGCGACGGCGATTACGGCGAGGAGATGCGGAACGGCGTCTGGAACGAGAGCGGCTCCGAGAACGCGAGCGCTTACGACGCTGATGATGATACCATGAGTGATTCGTTATACATGATATAAGATTAATCCTGACATCTCCATTACGCCTGTCTGGCTCCCAGTGATCACCTCCGCCACGCCTAGAACGACCTACAAATAAAAAAAAAAGTGAAGCTTTATTATCAATACAGCGTAGCGTGTACGCACCAGACTCCCGTCTGTCACGGTCGCGGTGGCTGTCCTTTTCACGGTCCCTACGGTCTTTGTCGCGGTCGTCGCGATCCCTGTCTCTGTCTTTATCGTAGTCACGTTCCCTATCCCTGTCTCGGTCGCGGTCTCGTTCTCTCCCACTGCTGACAGGTGCTATAATAGCCTTGTCATCGGTGTCTTCTTTGTTCTTCATATCGACGTCCATGTTGCGGCGAGAACGTGACTGATTAGCAAGCTAAAAACGAGTAAGTTACGAGTGAGAGGGACGTGGAGGTCAAGGAAAGAAAATTCTCGCACTGACTCAGTTTTCGACCTCCGTCCAAATTTACGTAATCATATATTCAACCTCTTTAGCCCGAGATATCTCTGTCTGTTCTCTTTTCGTACTCGAACAATCTCTTCACTTCGAAAAGCGTGGCGAACTGCATCGTTTCAATGAGAAAAGGGGACCATGAAACGCCTGCCGTTGTTGTTCATCCATCAATCAGGGAACCATTGCCAGGAACGAGCATAGCATTATCGCCAGGCATCGTTCAAGTACTCCTCGATCTTCCCTCTCACAATGTCGGTCAATATACAATTTATCAAGTTCTCTCTCAATCATATTTGTTATTTCCATATTTGTTATAAGCCTTCATACATTCAATCGCTCGCTTCTCGAAATCCGCCCTGACTTTATTCAGATGTAAGAGAACCCCGCAGCAGAGCTGAACGACGACATCCTCGCGAGAGACTATAACGACTTTCAACAAGACATACAGTCATCGGAGTTGAAAATAACAGACTTGTATGACTTTTAATCAGACATACGTGTATGATGCTTGAAGAAACCATACGTCAGTCCGGTCTTGAGCATTTCCTTTTTCACCAGCACCACGATAGGCAACTGCATTAACATTATCTGTCAGGATGTCGTTCACTCTGGATCTTGACGGCACGGTCGCGTATGAACCTCATTAGCTTCTGGGAAGTCTGTAAGCAAGCAATCGGTCAGAACTCCTCGAGTTGCAAATGGCAGTCCGCTGTACAAGCCTATTCCTTTGTCTCCCGCTATTGGGACCAGTGGCTGTAAGACGACTGTGGAACGCTGATGGAATGTTCGGATCAGGATTTTATCTACCATCAATAACAGCAAGCTTCGAGGTCTGTTGAAACCCTTAAGGTGCATAAAATTCATCCGCAAGCTTCTGATCGTGACATTAGCGCGGTAGAAATTCATCAGCTTCCCGCTGAATAAACGGACATTACGGACGACGGGCAAGGCCAAGTTTGATAGGTAAATGTACAGCGGAGAGGAAACATTGATTAGACGTACTCGATGACCTATCCCTAACCAATACAGCCATAGTTGCTTTATCGCAGCGTAGGTAGAAATCATCTATAGTAGCATATTAACAAGAGCATGCTGACATGGGACAGCTTGATTGAGTGTGCGTGTTCCATTTTGATTTCAGGGGACTTTGGGCCATTGCCCTATGTCGCCCTACAGTACATGGCTGGTGTGATTTACGGACACTCCTACTAGTACTCCGGCTCGAAGCCTGTTCAAGCCTGCCGGTTCCGCCCCGTAGCCAATTTACTACAGTTTGATCTAGTCGGAGTTCATACTAGCCCTCACTTCCAAGTCCGCATCATCTGCCGTTAACGTGTCTTCCCTACTAATCACTTTTATACTCCGCAATGCTTGCCGGGTCAGCTCGCCCACCCGGCAGGGGTCACGGACCTCCCCGATCCCAGACCCGACCTTCGTTCGGACAATACCTGAGGAACTACGCCTTGATTGAGTTTGAAAAAGCGTGGATGGTATGTAAAAAGTAATTCTTATGTAGTCTATTTATATCAGATATTTCGGCCCTCATGGGTGTTCAATGATCGGTGCATGCAAGGAACTCTGAGTATGCTCTTTGTTGCATTGACAAAGCTAGTACCAGAGTTCGTCCGCTACAATACCCGTCGATTTTGCCGATCAAACAACGTCGCTTGGATCCCGATAGAAAGTGTGGATACAGTTGCCTGTACACAAGTATCGTCATTTACTTTCTCACAAGAAGCTGGAATCAGCCCATAACATTGGCTAACAGGCTCGCTGTTTGCCAAGGAAGTCGGCCGCCATCAGATTGTGATAGAACATGTACATGTGATCATCCAGATTTTCCTTGTCCCAACCGTGTCCATTGGACCCTGCCTATAGTCTGTTGTTCTTTTTTGTCACTGTCTAGGTGCGTTGTTGTGCTCATTTTACGGTATGCAGCGTGTCTGGTCGACGTATCTCGACAGCAAGTTCGGCCAACCTCAGACAGTACGTAACACTATGGGAACATCTTTTGTTGTACTGACTCTCTTCCTTTCTCTTCAGATGGATAATCCGTGAGGTTCCTTCTCATTTTCTCGTTTGGCGCTCACATTTTCGTCAGGTCACGACCTGCGTCTGTTTCCTCGAATACCAACTCAGTCTATTCGCATGCAACCTCAACGCATCACATGTTGCGCAATTCGGACCCACGCAGCGTCCCTTTTGCTGACAACCAGACCCTTTATACTAGAGATGTCATGGATGCGAGTAGTCCTTCGTTGACCGTCAACTACCTTCCGTCAAAGTTCTCGACCACATTACTTACTCCCGGCGGCAGTGCGACTCGTAAACGGAGAAATGCCAAAGGGATAAACTCGATCATACCCAAACGTGGTGGAGGGGTAGACGCGTTCAGAAGTGGAGAGTCGCGGATGGGTGGACTAGAAGATGACGACTACGGTAATGTATGGACGGGTCAGATGAAGGATAGAAAGACACGCCTACGGTGGAATCGATTCAAATGGGTATTATTCTTCTCCAACATCCTTGTACGTTGCTTCCCTCTTCTCAGATGATTATCTAACCTTGTTTTAGCTAACATGCTATTCCCTCGTCGCCCTCGTCTTCTGCCTCCTGACTTGGTTCAATGTCTGGCACCACGCCGACATCATCCGCGTCGGCAACCGCTCAGAGCTTATCTTATCCACTATCGCAGCCTCAACTGGAGTCTTTGCTGCTATCATAGGCTGGGCCGGTATCCTCCTCAATAACCGCTCCTTCCTCGCCGTCTATACCTTTTTCCTCTGGATAGTCTTCGCCTTCCTTGTTACCCCAGGGTACATGTGCTACCGTCGCCAAGCATTCAACCTCGATGGCAAGATCAATGCCCAGTGGTCACGCAGTCTCGGTGTCGAAGGCCGCGCACGCATCCAGAACCAGCTCAGCTGTTGCGGCTACTTCTCGCCGTTTGTGGAGGCAACAATCACACAGACATGTTACGCCCGAAGCGTCCTCCCGGGGTGCAAAAAACCGTACCTCGACTTCGAGCGCACAACACTCAAACGCTGGTTCGCAATTTCCTTCATCCTTGTACCGCCACAGCTCTTCGTCATGATCGCTGCGCTCCTCTGCTCGAACCATGTAACGTATCGATTCGGCAAGGGTATGATGCCGAAGCGCTACCGCCTCTCGCTCAGCAGCATGGCGGTGATTATGGACAATTATGCGAGTCAGCTTGCGGAAAGGTATGGCGCGGATGTGGCGGAGGATATTTTGAAGAGGTCGAAGGACAATACACCAGTCAAGATGAAGGATATGCCCCCGTTTAAGGAAGCTTCCGGTCCGTATAGGTCTCATGCGAAATATGACTCCTTGGGCAACTCGTAGATCGTCTCATGTTCTCGGCTCGTTCACATGCGTTACCCCGGACATTTCAGCTATTGTTATTGCTTCATTATCGAATACAGGGAAATCTGCGCTTTATGCCCTGTGTATATCCAATCACTCTTTGCATGCACCTCACATTCACTTGTGAATATATATTGAAAACGGACCCCTTTTTTCATTCATTGCTTGTATGTCTGGTATTTATTGATGTATTTGGATACGGATATAACCTTACCCGAGCACGCGTTCTATCGTTTGTGTCACTCCTTAAGCAACCAGCTCAGCACCAGGATATCGCTCCAGACTGGTAGCTATAATGCACGAATATATTTGGGTCAATCATGATAGCTGTCATGTTCCTTCGAGGTGACAATTACTCCATGCATAGAACCTTTAGTGCAATAATTGTCGGCACTCACCCCTTAGACTGAGTAGCTTACCTCCCACGGGGGTTTCATTGGGAAGCAGCTTGCGAGTACAGGAACGGCAGCCGCCAACCGAAAGCACCGACGTTTCCAGATGGAAAGTGGAAAGAGTCTTTGTGTTCTATTTGGACAGTAACCTTGAACCTTCACTTTTCGAGTGTTGATTTGGTACCTTGTGGCAAGAAATTAATGTCAGATGGCTTCTTCCTGAAAAAACGCTGGAGCTGCAATGGAGATATTTGCCTTCTTGACCAAGTCCTCGGAGGATGCCATGAAGGATCGCATCACTATATGTTGTGGTATCGATACCATTGCCACCGCCACCGATAAGGTTTAGGAATAAAGAAGAACAAATATCCGCCGACGCACCAGAGGTGGCGGCGGCGGCGGCGGCGCAATAATAAGTGATCAAGAGTAAAAAGGAAAATTAAACATAGCCTAGTACCGTCAATCTCTAACAAACTGATCCATCCACGAGAGAGAGTAAAATAAAGGACGCTAGGTGCATCCTAGGCTGCTATAGAGAGGGGGAATAAGTCGACACTCGATCCTATTTTCGAGAGATCATATCAGTATCATCATGCTGTTTCTCAGCCTTTGGCTACCTGAAAATTCACAGGGATATCAGGTTTCTTGATTTCATGGAACGGACTCAATTGTGAGGACAAGAAGACGAAGGGCTCTTGATACGCCCTCATGGCGTTGGTACCCGGATATTCAGTGGTTGTCAGAGGCCAGCCTAATGTTAAGAGACTTCATTCAAGGCGGGTTTCGCCTTCATCGCTCGGTGATGCACCGTCCACGCACTTCATCAGTCGAAAAGGAATCAACAAGTTGGTGCGAATGGATCATCGTCTCGGGCGTAATGACCATCAACAATTCTTTATCAACAATGTCATTTGAAACTACATGACGATCTCATCCTTAATCTCATCGCCATTCCAAAAGCTTCCACTAGGCACTGGACCAGGAAGGACTAACTGCACCGCGAACCACTGCAAAAACCACTATCATATCGTCCCGAGTTTGACACAAGTCCGAATAAGCACCCAAGCAGCGACAAAGAACCCTGGGTGCGGACCGATAATACTTGGATCCACAGTGAGATTTTGTAGACACCCATCTAGGTTCATTTGGACCGAGTGAAGGACGGTCAATCAATACAATACGTCGAAACAAGCCAGCAGCGCTAGAAGGTTGGGACGATTCAGCCGTCCACGAGGGCTACCTATATATCTATAACTTGTATAGTGAGTCCGGGCACTTGCATCGGGTCGAATATTCGTATATGAACCTGGAAATCGCAGATAACACTTGCTACGAGATCGATTCCACCAATTGCAAAGACTCAACGTTCAACCCTAGTTCTTCTGTGACAAGGCCGTCGAACAAAACCATACCCAGAAGCAACAACTTCACACGAATAATCGACGGCACACCCTTAAAACTCACACCTCAAAAATAAAAAAAAACAACACAATCAAGGTAGGTTGTAACTTTTATATTTATCAATTGTAAAGTACGTAAATACACTATTGTACTCAACTTTTCAAGAGGGGAATTGATAGTGTTTCGTTTCGATAGTAGAAGAAGGGATGGGGGCAGGGAGGGGATGGATTGGACGCGGAAAAAAGTGAAAAAGAAAAGAAAAGATAAAATGGCAAGCCTCAGGGACGATACGAATATTCGAGAACAGGAGGGAGATGTGTACATTATCATCTTGTTCCCCTCAACTTCATTCTCGAGTACGGTTGAATGGGAAAAAGAAAAGAATGACGAGTCAAAGAGTGTAGGTAGATAGATGGATCAAGGGGACGGATGAATGGGTGGATGAGAAAGCGGGACGGAAGTGAGTAGATATCGAGTCGAGATATTGTGCACTTGCTGAAGGCGGGCTGAGTACGAAGCTTACTAAGACCTCTCGAGTTTGAACTTGACTTGAGCTGTATCATGATTATGCCGCGTGTATGAGCGCATGGTCGTAGGGATGAAGACGGAGAATGGAGTCTGGAGCGTCCATGCGTAGGTTGTTGGGTAGTGAGGAAGAGTGATACGTAGGTGGGAAGGACACGTCGCGATTTCTGCAGGCGATATAATGCATCCATCAGCTTGTTTTCCATATCAGAATCACAATGAGTATATACTTACGAACGGATCCGGACCTAGACATTTGAATCTAGATATCGCCATTTCGGAACAACCGGAAAGGAGGAAGGCAATTGTGCCCAGGCCTGGGAACATCGATTCAGGTGGAATCGGAGGGACATGATGAAGCGGATCGGTAAGAAAGTATATGGTGGAGAATTCGGAGAGAAGGAAGAGGAAGTGGAAGATGTAGGAGGGAAGAAGTAGAAGAAGTGAAAAGCACCGAAAAAATGCAGAGTCATCGCGCACGTGTACAACTGCATGTGCATCAAGAACGACGGGGCAAAGAAAAAAGGAGACGTGTGCCAGAAGAAGGGAGAAAAAAAGGGCGGGAAAATAAAGAAGGATGGATGCATAATAAGAGAAAACCGTTATAGACTTAATAAATGGAACCGAGAACAGAAAAGAATCGTAAAATAATATGGAGGGAATGTGGAGAAAATAAAAACCAAAAAAGGAAGAAAAATTAAAATAATAAAAAAGGAAAAAAGTACGTTCACGTCATCAACAGTACTGATACACTGCGAGAGGGATGCACAAATCCCTGCACCATACTAAAAACACACGTTGGCACCCGCGCTTCATCCTCGTCCGGGATATATACGTAGATAGAGAGACAGACAGGATGGAAGGAGGGCGGAGGTGAGGAGGTGGGTCAAGGCGCCACTAATAATGAGATATACGATAGATATGGGTGGAGAGTTGAGGTTTAGGGAGAAGTGACAAAGAAAAGGGTAGAAGGGGCAGTGGCGGCGAGTTATGGTATCGTCACCATTCGCAATCGAAGTTATCGATTATCGATTGAAAGGTGTGATGTTGGACGGAAATAACAATAAACGCCGGTAAGATACTTGCTTGTTTGCTCTCTTCGCTCTCTTCGTCGTCGTCGATTGTTTGGATTCGATTTGCTGGTAGTGCGTGGTAGTGTTACAAGAATGATGCCGAAAATTCAAATATTCGCGTTGCGCGATGCTTCAAGCTTCAAGATTTGTAGCAAGTTCGCCTTGTGCCAGTCATGGAAGAGACCTTTGGCTCGTCTAATAGACGCACTTGCTACACCAAGAACCCAAGAAAAAAAAAGAAGATAAGACAGAACCCGAAAGCGTCATGACCATAAGTGAGAGGGGGAGGTAAGGATATGCGGAGGAAATTCGAGAGCGGACAAGAGACGAGATGCAAAGGGTTTGTTGCCGGATTTCCTTTTTCGGGGTGCAGTGCGCCGCGCACGGCGTAGAAGACGAGAAAAGGGTCTATGATGACCAGCAGATGCCACGAGCGGCGGAAGGGGATGGGCGTATGTATACAAGAAATTGAAATCCGGTTGTCAATGATGTTGACTCTGTGCAGGACAGAACGCAGCAGAGGGGAATGGGTGTGGAGGGGGAGATTCCGGCCGGCGTCTCCAAGTTGTTAGGGCGAAGAGGGCGAATGCGGGCCAGAACGAGGGTCAAGATGGATGGAAAACCAAATAAAATCGCGCGGGTGTCCGAAAAAGATGTAGCCAAGACGGGTTGGTGTGACCGTATGAAGACCGAAAGCAAGGAAAGCAAAAAAAAACTGAGTCTGGCAAGAATGCCATTTTCCCGGGGTGCTAGAACAGATGTCTCGATGAGAATGAAGCAATCATAACTGAAAAAAACAGAATACCTCTCAAACAAACTCCGGATCAGGAAGCTCCTCCGGACTAGGCGAGTTCTGGAAGGAAGAACTCGCAAAGTAACCTTGAACCTCCCTCTGAGCCATGGCTTCGTACATACGCTCCCTCTGAGCGGGAGGGGGCGTGCGCATGCCTTTCCTGTCGAAATTGATTCTCTGAAATAGTACATTGATATCGTCCGGCGGAGTCTCGGTGCCGGACTCATCCGAACTCATATTGAAGACCATGCCGCTTTCACTGGGGACACGCCTGTGGTGACGTTGACGGCGCTTGTTGGTCGAGGCAGGAATGGGCTGCGATTGTTGTGGAGGGGAGGGACAGTGCTTGTGTTGCTTGGGACGGGTGGGGGTGACGGGAACCCGGGCGTCAGAAGGATGTTCGTTATCAGACATGTCGTCGCAGACGGGAAAATTGAAAGCAGGGAGCAGAGGGTCAGGTGCGACGGTATGTTTGGCGGGGCGATGGTAAGGAAGGGGGACGGAGCGGGCCGTCGTGGGATGCTGGGACGGGGCAGATGGAAGTGGGATGGAGATTGGCTGACGCTTGCGGGAGTTGCGGTGCTTTGGATTGGTGAACTGCAAAGGGAGGAGGAACGGGTCGGAGGGGCCCTCTGCCTGCGAGGGAGTACTCCTGAGATGGAAGATTAATTAAACAAAAACGGGCGGCAATGTCAGACGCAGCGTCAAGTACCTGGGTGGAGGTGTGGCGTGTTTGTCCTTTGCCGGCCTGGATTTGGACGGGGGTGTCGGTGTTGATGGGACCACCTTTGCACGCTGAGGCTGTCTGGGCGGGCGCTGCTGCTGCTGCGGGGACCTGGGCAGCGGCTTGGAGAGAGAGAGCAGTCCGGGAGTCTGGGTGGGCTGAACAAGGACAGCGGGGGGAGACGAAGGGTGGCGTCTGTGGCGCACCGGGGAGGCGGAGAGATTGAAGGACGGCGGTTTCTGGACGAGCATCATCGTGAGCGCAGGCGAAGGGGAGACGGAAAATGACAGAAAAGGGTCACGCTCACATTCCGCCATATTTCTCTCACCCTTGTTGACACGTGTTGATTTTCGGTGGCGTCACCCGCGCTCCGTCGCACGCTCGAGCCTCTTTCCATGCTCTTCCCATCTTCGCCTCCGTCGGACCATATGTACGTTCTCTGCCCCCATTGTTCAGACCAAAGCGCCCCGCTTGGGCCTTGATCATTAATTTCGTACCTGATATCGTCGCATCCTCGTGCCTACCTTGCAACGTCCACGTAAATTTTCCTCCACAAAGCATCATATGATACATTTTCCCTGTCGTCAAATTGAAATTTCATATCCATCATCAACGGACCCTGTCCTGTCTTCTACCCTTCTCTTCCCATCCCAAACACCAGGGACAACA
>JABCKS010000404.1:0-20043 GCA_018851325.1 Termitomyces sp. DKA19 | reverse complement strand
ATTGAAACTATAGTGATATGGGCCTACTGTCTCTGATTGCTAGGGCTAAGCAATAATGAGTTGTTGTTAGTGAGAAGCAGGAGAAAAGCAATGTGACAATAAGGGAGATGATGTTAGTAGCAATGGCAACCAAGGAAATTACAGGGGATCAGGAGATTGAGATAGCAACAGAGGGTGAGAGTAAGTACCCACCACCTTCTTCCAGCCAACATTGTTGAAGTGACATACTTGCAACTGCCATCAAACTCCCTTATATCATCTACTGACCTCATATCCCATCAAGCAATTAATCTTTAATGTCACTAAGAAGACCTCAAGTGAGTTTACAATACTGTTTTTACTGCTCATCTCTTAGCCACTATCCATTTTGAAGCAGAACATGCTGCTACAATTTGTGACTACAACTTCCAGACTGGTGACCTTGTCCTGATCAGAAACACTAGGATTGAGCTTACCCATAACAAGAAGATGAGGCCTTGTTATTTAGGTTCCTTAGTAGTGATTTCTTGTAACCATAGAGGTGCTTACATCCTTTGTGAACTAGATGATTCAGTCTTGCATTGCCCAGTAGCTGCCTTTTGCTTGGTTTCCTATTTCACTAGAGAATGCATATCTATCTGTACCTAGTAACACTTTTGATATTGACACCTCCCACTTCTGATATCCAGCAAGCATCACTGCTGACCATTTAGCAATCACATACTGGGCCTGCACCTCCAGCAATTCCACTCTAGCAACCTCTAACTCCTGTTGAAAGCATTGCTTGATTCTGGCAGCTTGCTCCTCATACTCCCTCAGCAACAAGGCAGGCATCAATGGCTCTGGTAAGGCTAGGTCTTCACCTAACCAGACTAGTTCATCATCACCTATCTGCTGGTGAGAGGGAGGTGTATAAAGTACCTAGTAACTATTGTTATCAAATTGACAAGTGACAGTATGAATTTGTTACTTACCAGAACCTTGACCTCCATAGACTCCTCAACAGCTTCCAGCCCTGCACCTTCCCTGACCTCTACTTCACCCTCCACTATTGCTTGCACCTTATCCTTCCTTGGCTCCACCTTCTCAACTACAACATCTGGTTCTATCTCCTCTGCCTTGCTCTCAACCTCCACCACATTCACCTCCTGTTCCCTTGTTGCTAGCCTCCTCTCTACTGATACCACCAGCACCTCTGCCTCACCCATCACAACTGTTGCTACTGGAGTTGTTTCCCTCATTTCCACATTTTTTGACTCCAGCCTCTCCTTGCTAGTGGTGATCCTTGGTTGCTTGGCCTGTGCTAAGGGTTTGTCATCACTATTGTTATTATTGCCATCACTTCTGCTCACCTTGCTGGCAACTTCCCTCTGGCTCCTCTGGTGTCACTTACCCTTAGCAATCTCTTATCCTTTTATTGTCATCTCATCTTGCTCTATGGGCAGATTCAAGCTTGAATGCTTAATCTGGATGGGGTGCCCAGCTGCTACTAACTCTCATTGCTTTACAACAAATGCTCAGGCCTGCCTAACAAGAGCTGCCCATGTCACTATCCTGGTGATAAACTGGTCTCCTCTACTTCTGAACAACCAATTATGATAGAAACAGCCCTTTCTTGAACTATTACAGCAATAGCAGGGCTGGGCTCCAGTGGAGTACCAGCACCCCTCAGGATCATTCTCTGACCAGCAGTAATTACACTAAAAGAAATCAGCAAAAGCCCTAGCAACAATCAGAAGGAACTTACTGTGCCTTGTTCAACTGATTTGTATCATTCAGTGGGCAACATGGTAGTCTTCCCTTTGGCCTTCACTAAGACCACTCCCAAGGCCATCTCTGAACATACCACAGTCAATGCTTTTTACCAGTGTAGTAATCCCATAAGCTCCTTATTGGTGAAAGTGTCTTGCACTGGTGCCTGCTATGAGGTTCATGTTTGTCAGTAAGGTTTAGTGACAGAAAAGGGGCACTTACTTTAAACTCCTCCTCCACATCCTCCCATGTCTTCCCTTTCCCACTTAAGGAAATGTAGTATGTTTCTTGAGAAAAAGGTGTTAGAAATATGTTTTTCAATTTCTAATGCCTTTTTCTCAAGAAACATGTGAAATATTGTATTAGATAATTTCAGAAAATATTTAAAATATTTTTTTATTGTTTCTTGCATAAAATAATAAATTTTTCTGGTATTTATCTTAAGAAATAATTAATATCTTTCAGCATGTGTTTCTAAAAAAACCTTTGTGATGTTCATGTATTGTATCTAAAGAAAAACTCTTTGTTCTACTTGAGCAACTGTACTGCAAGTGTTCTGAAGAAATAGAAGGCTAGGGAGTTTTGGAAGTTGAGGATGAGGTTGAATTTGATTTTTAAGCAAAGTTCTTCCCTCTTGACTTTGCTAAGACTGCTGTACTTTACCTTTGCAATTGTGACTAGTATGATTAAGAAAAAAGGTCTCTGGATGAGTACATCAACTTCTTTTAAGTTCTAATCAAGGAAGCTATCTTGATGGTTTGCAACTTTAGCTCACCTTTGCAAGGGACTCCACTCCTTTCATGATGTAGAAAGGCAGGCCACTTTGATTATTACTGCATCTAAGGAATAGAAGTCCACTATTTCTCCCCATTTAGGCATGAGAAATTACTAATACAACCCCTTAATGCCTTTAGAGCCCCTTCTTCTGATGCTCTGGTAGTAGGACCTCTTAGCAGAGAGGGTGGAGATACTAATACCCCTTCCTTTGAGTCAGAAGAGGATTTCCAAAAAAGCAATGGATGAACTATATGCCTCCATTGCCTAGTGCTAATTATTTTGCTGCCTTGCCCACAAAATTTAATATAACTCTCATTGTACTTAATTTTGTGACTGAAACTCCAAGCACCTTCTCTGATATATAACACCTCCTAGTCAAAGCCTTGACTAGGGAAGTTTATTCTCAACTATGCTAAAGAATCCCTGGATAACATCATCTCCCTCATTATTCTGTTGTTCCTTCTCCTTCCTCTGTCAACTTTTTAAGATTGGAGGTGGAGATAGCAATGACAGACACTTAGCCAACTTTCAGTGTAGTTGCCTTACTTGCCAGCAGGGCAACTGGCCTTTTCCTTAACACAGAATCTGTGAAACAATACTATTTCACCACTTGACTTCCAATATGTAATATTGATGGCACCTCTAATAAAGCTGGCTCTATTTGCACTGTGGTGGACCTAGTCCTCTGCTATCAGAATCACTCAGAGCATGCAGTTTTTGCTGTCAATAGTTGAAGAAAACAGGAAATGATTTCAGGGTTCACTTGGCTTTGAGGGTATAATTCTAAGATTGACTAGTAATGAAAGTGGTAAAGATAAGCTATCACTTTTGTTGTAGCACCATCTCTGCAGAAGAGGCTAGAGAAAAATGTAGAGCAAAGGTCTATAATCATACTACTATATATGCCTATTATATAGAGCACCTCTCTAATGCTGATCTTGACCTTTTGGATTTATTTCCTTTGGTATTTCCTCATGAAAGCCCTCTACAAGGATGCAAAAGAAGCCAAGTGTGGATTTCAGAAGGAAGAAGAAGGCATAGGGGAATTTGCCAGTGTTTCAGACTCTGAGTCACCAGATGAGACCATTAAAGCAGGTGATAGGATCTATACTACAACATCTACCCACCTCCAACAGTTGGCAGAGATCAAGACCAGTCAGACCACTTCCTAAAGACTAGCTGAGGCATTTGTGGCAAACTCTCAGTCTAAGCTCTCCCATAGCACTGTCCCTTGCTATTTTCAGAAGTTTGAGGACATATTCTCCAAGGCATCTTATAACTCATTCCCTAAGTACAAGCAATGGAACTATGTCATTGAGTTGATATCTGAAGCAAAACCTTCCAGCTGTTAAGTCTATTTTGCTTGCACTATACAAGCAGGATGAGTTGAATGCATTGTTGTAGGAGAATATCAGCTCTGGCTGAATAAAACTCTTAAAGTCCCCAATGGCTTTCTCAGTCTTCTTTATTAAGAACAAGGATGAGTGTCTTTGTCTGGTTTAAGACCACCAAGTCTTGAATGTAATGACAGTAAGGAATTGCTATCCCCTTCCACATCATCTCAGAACTTGTCAACAGCCTTATAGCATAAGTTTGAAGTTTGAAGTTTGAAGAGATCATAAGAACCTTGAGTACTTTTGCTTAGCAAAGAAATTCAATCAATGTTAGACCCAATACTACTTGTATCTAGCCAACTTTGACTTCTTGCTGCATCACAAGCCTGGCCAAAGCATGGATAAACTGGATGCACTGTCCAGGAGAGCTGATTATGGTATAGAAGCAGATGATAATGACAACATTGTACTTTTGAAGTCAGAGCTCTGTGCCATTAATGCTTTGGAAGGGATTGTGGTCTAAGGAGATGAGGTAAGCATTCTCAATGACATTTGATGAGGAAATCATGAGGGTTCATAAGAGAATGCTGTAGCCTAAGCAGCATAGGTCCTTCATTTTTGACATGCCAGTGGAGTGAAATCAATACATATTGAAGAGTGGAGTTTCCCAAATGGGCTGTTGACCTTCCAGCAATACATCTATGTGCCAAACATTCCAGAACTTTCAGAGCATATTGTGGAGCAACATCACAATTCTAGAGTGGCAGGACATCCTGGCAAGTGGAAAACATTAGAGCTGGTATCCCAGATTTATTGGTGGCCTCAGATGTCCAGATGCATTAGCACTTACACTAATACCTGTGACCTCTGCCTTTGCAATAAACCTTATCATCGGACACCCATGGGCCAACTCTACCCTCTCTCAATTCCTGTTGACTGCTGGAGCATTGCTTCAGTGCACTTCACAATCAATCTCCCAGATATTCATAGATATGATGTAGTTACAGTAGTGATGGATCTTGATAGAAGCAAGTTCATTTTATCCCTACTCACATCACTTGCTCTGCTTTGGGAGCCACCAGTCCATATTATAAGAATGTCTGGAAGCTCCATAGTCTTTCAAATGGGAATGTCTCAAATCAAGGCCATTAGGCTGTGGCAGAATTCATCTAAAAGGTGTACCATTTGCTGGATATAAAGCTCCACACAACTACAGCCTATCACTCTCAATTAGATGGACAGACAGAGCATATAAATCAGGAACTGGAACAGTACCTATAACTAGTCAGTAATGAGAGACAGAATGATTGGAATGAGCTTTTACTAGATGCTGAGTTCCAGTATAACAACTATGTTCACTCTTCCATAGAGATGACTCTAGTTTTCCTAGACACTGTACAACACCTGCATATAGGCTTTGAGCCCCAAGCACAATCTTCTGAGGATGACTCTGTGAATGAGTGTGTAGATAGAATGAAGAGAGTACAGAAGGAGGCAAAGGTAGCTTTGGTAAAAGCAAAGGAGGATATAACATAGTATTACAATTGATGATCCTAATATACAAGTCTGAAGATCATATTTATCTAAACAGCTTGGACATAAAAACAACATGACTATTGCAGAAGTTGTCCAATTGTCACCTGAAGCTATTCAAAGTGGAAAGACAGATAAGTCTATTAGTCTAACAACTGAAGCTTCCTACAAGTCTATGTCAGCTGCACTCAGTCTTCAACACCATTAAGCTATTCCCAACTCTAGAAGATCTTATTCCTGGCTAATTCCTAAAGCTACCACCATCACCAATGCTAGACAGTAGAGTGGTTTAAGAAGTTATAGTTCAAGGTAAAGTAGAAAGAATATGGCATTAAGAATATCCCTTGGAAACCATAGGCAAATGTACATATACCAACTCTGATCTAAAACTTCTACTACTGACATCTCAATGCCTAAAAGGCAATTTGACACATCTATACTATCTCTGCAGCAGATCAAGTGATTCATAAGTTCTTCTATCCAGTACAGTGAAACACTGTACTCTTGAAGGAGGATGATGTCAAGGGACCTATCCAAGTCAGACCCCATTTCTGTTTCCCTCATTCTGAGCTGTGCTTGTATCCCCATTCTTTTATTGTTCTATAACAAGTCCTTCTAAACTAAAACTAGCCAATAATGCTCTCTTGCAGTGGCTATGCTTTAGGAGGCTGGAGATCAAGGCCAATTAAGATGAACTTTTATTGTTGAGATTGGACTTCAGACTTAGTATTATGTAGTCTTTTTATCAGAAACTTTAGAGTCAATTTTCTAAACATTGATATTGAGAATCCTCAGAGTTGTTCTCTTTGGATCTTTCTCTGCCAGGTGAGTAATTAAACTAGAACTTCTCTTGAACATTAAATATACTTTGAATGTCCCTTTGCCAGTTGTGTAACTGAGCCACAGCCTCCAGAGGCCACTCTAACCGGAGAACAAGTCTCTCATTTTAGTCTGGAAGCCCCCAAGCTCCAAAGGTCCTATATCTGTGAAACAAGTGCTGGGTCAATGGCTTCTACTTGGGATACAGATGACAATTCTAATGTAAAGATCATTATATCCATTACTTCCATCAGTCTCCTCCCCCAGTGCACAGTCTGCTAGATGCAGACGTAGATCTGTCCAAGAAATAATGTATTCAGTATTATAAGCAATGCAGAGTTAGATTGTAAGCCCTGCAATCAGGAGGAGGAATAGAGGCATTGTATATGCACTCTATTCTGGGTCTTGGTTTCTTCTATTTTGGGGATACCTCTCCACTCATTTTTTTTGAAGCTTGTTGTCTTGCTGTCTATCCCATGTCACATCATATACCATTAAGACATTTCATTAATGACTACATATCATTCACTTCTTATCTTGTTGTACTATATCATGCTTGAATCTACATCTGCACATAGTTTTATTGCCTTGTAAGTTCAAATCCTTATAGAACTATTGCATTAAATAAGATATGAATATTCCTTGCATTTTATTTTCCCATCACTTGTGGATTGTTCATCTCTCTCTCAAAAAGCTCTGTGGTTCCCTGGTTGAACAAATGTCAGCAATGCTAACTTGAGAAGTTTTCTGCTTTATGTACTGCTACTATGTCCAATGATGAGCAGCAAGCTATATTTAATACAAAGCTGTGTATAAGGTTTTCTTCTATTTTAGTACCTGATTTAAACCTTGGAAGCTTAAGTATGTCTAACAATTGGGCATGTCCTAATAGAGGATGAGGCCAGGACCAGGACAAGAACAAGGAGCAGAATCTGCTGGCTGTGGCTAAATGCAAGATGCATCAGTGAGACATCCACAAACATGTCATATTATCTCTCAGTAGAAAAGAAAGAACAAGAATGTAAATGTTGATATGCCACCACTATAGAATGAGAAGCAGGCTGTAAAATGTATGAGAGCAAAGAAGAAAAAGGGTAAAATGATGAGCTTGAACAGACATTTGCTCAACTGGAGTCTATTTATCTATTCCTTTCTTTATTTTTTGCTTTTTCATCTCCTTTATCTTCAGACTCTTCACCTCCACTCCTATGTCTACTGGTCTGTATTCACCCCTTCCAATGCAGAACACACTCAACAACCTTCTTGCCATCCCACTTACACATCTAAACCTTACCACTAAGATGTACAGAGTCTTTAACTCAAAGGTTGTTGCCTCTTCTTCTCTATTCTCTAGGCCATTTCAAGTTTGACACATCAAAGCACAACATAAAAATCATTAAAATCAAAATTAAAACCAACAAGACTCTAGCCAGAGTGGTGGAGCACAAGGAGAAGGGGTCTGTTAATCTGCCTGGGCTAAATAGAATTGAGGTGAGAGGCTTTGAGCATTGCTGAGATTGAGACACTAAAGACAAGTGGAATAGAGAAGAAAAGGAAAGAAGGAGAGGGAGAGGACAGAGAAAGCAGAGCAGGAGCAGAAATGTGAAAAGCAAAGAAAGCATAAGATTTATCAATGTATAATTGAGTTGAGGTATCCTAGATTCAAAGTCCTTCCTTTTGAAGTACAGAAATATAATAATGAAGAGTGTAGATGAGTAACTCTTAAACAACAGGCTTATTTGGTTCACTAACATAACCTCTAGGAAAGACAAAGGATTTGGTATAGACCAATCAACTCAGGTAAAAAGTTTTGAAAAATATATATTTATATTAAATAGTCAGACACTTTATTATAGTATAATCAAAAGATAGCTAGAATATGACATTTTTGGAAGATGCCTGCCATAGTTTTCATGGATCAAAGGTAATCTAATTTAAACTGCAAATTGTATTACTAAAGTTTATAAAAGCATTTCTACTGACATATGTAAGTTCAAGAATCTTGTGTATTATTGTTTCCCAATAATGCATATAGCTTGCAATTTGTTATCAGGGTAATATTATTACAGTAAAATCATCAGGATAATACTGTATTACAGCATATTAGTATGATGCATATATGGCCTCAGCAGCATTTGTTATAGCAAGAATTGACTCTAGTGCTTTGCAAAAATGTCTGTTGTTAGTATTAAAATAATATTCAAGTTCACAGTTGCATGCTATTTGCTTAAATAGAGAGATTGGTAAGTCAAAACTAAGTTGAAGAGCTGATTGAGGCTTCAGTAGCTTTAAGTTTTATTTTCTATGCCTGCATTATATAAGAAAGTGTTCACATATGGATAAGTATTCATGTTGTTGATGCAACAACAGTATGTCAAGTTAATTGTCATCTTAGTTCTACAATCTAGGTATTAATTGGGGTTGTTAAAGGTTTAAGAAGATACTATAGAGAGAAGTTTTCTAATCATCAATCTGTGCATTGGGCAAGTGCTTTGTCACTTACCACAAGAAGTGTACATGCTGCAGTTGTGTTTGTCAGAAGCTCAGTGCTTATACTTTTAGCTGCAGTTTGAACAACAATACAAAAACACTGCATCAACAAAATTTTCTAATTGTGTGACATTTTCAGATCTAGTAGTGAGGTGAAGTTTTTATGCTTACAAAGTGTATCAAGCCATCACTAGGCTTATCTTGAGACTTCAGTTTACACCTTATATAGGAAGTAGACAAGTGACAAACTTATAGCTATGTTACAGATGATTTATAAACTCAGGCTTGCTGGTTCTACTCTGACCCATTAGTCACATTCATCATCTTATTAGATATTCAACTAGGCCCTATCCTTGCTAGTGATTCTTTAGTAACCCGCACTCCAGAGGAACTGTACTTGTTGAAAGCATTCTAGAGGCATTTAGAAATAAGGACAATTGAACTCAAACTCAAGAGCATTAATTACCAAGGGATAAAAGAATGAGCACATGATATAAGAAGACACCCAAGCAGGAAGTCACCTAAGGAAGAAGATATCCAAGTGAGAAGACATCTAAGTAAATAAAATCTTGTCTTACTTAATACAATTTCTATGGGAAGGTTAGTATCTATGAACAAGGACAACTCAATTGAGCTCAGCTTATAGAATATAGCAAGGGATGTAACAAGCTTAAGAAGATTATGTAGGACTTTTTGAGAGAGAGATTACTGGAATAAAGTGGTGCATACAATGTGTATAACAGTGAGTTTTTGACAGGGAGGTCTTTTGCTGACTAGAAAAAAAACAAAGTAAGGCATCAGAGTTTGGGAAAAATGAGTCTTCTAGTGCCAGTAGATTCTCCATGCAGAGAAACTGGGAAGTATGTGAAACCAATTCAGGTAGCATGACCAGAGTTTCAAGAACATACCATTGAACCAATATAGCCATGATGAGCCAGTTTAATTGTTCATGAACAGACCACTTGGATCTCACAGTGTGAAAAAGAAAATATCATTATTGTTACAAAATCCTGTAGCCCACCACATACATAAAGGTTTCATACTTCCAAATGAGCAAATCTGTCCACATGCTGCACTTATTCTGCAACAATGAGTAGGGTCTATCTCATAGTATGCAGTTATTGACACAACATTCCCAACTCAACCCTGGTTACAATTGATGCTATCATATCTATCTTGAAGATAGTATACAGATAGCAGGCCAGAAGCGCCGCCTTTGCAGCTTTGGGAATACTAAGCAATACCAAACCATGATCACATTGTGCAACCAGAGAGATAATGGAAACTTGATGACTTACAAAAGTAGTGCAACCTGCAAATGCCCAATGTTAATTGACAAGGTCTATAGATAACCCATCAGCTGAGGACGGCTCACTATGATTTTCAGAGACCTTGGGTCATCCTGAAAATGCACAAAGGTAATTGCCATTTCTGAGGACGTATGTTCAGAAAGTCTGTTATAAAGTGAGGGCAAGGCATGAATTCCAAAAGGAGGGCTCTGTACCCGGAGCAGGCTATGCAACCTGAAATACATAGACCTAAGGAAGTTTGATCCATAAATTGAATACGACGTGCCTGCAAGGAATAATGCATACATAGCTACTGCGTCGAACATCACTGTCTGTGGGAAAGTCACTCGCTTGGTGGGATAGATGGTCCCTTTATGTCAACATCTGGAAAAAGCCTTGATTTTCACACCGGGAAGCCGTGATGGACACAATCAGACAAGTGAGTGATACAAAGTTGTCTGTGCATGAGCGTGAGATGAGGACTGAATAAATATCAATGATTGGGACTGAGACATGAAGGTACTGTGGCATCGCTACTTCCCACCCCCAAGGCGCTTGGATAAGATGTATGTACAGCTATATCCATCACGGACTTGCTGTTTCATTGCTTCTCACCGTTCACGGCATGTGCCTATGCATCCAGCAGCTTGACGCATGTCTTCCTCTATCTTGACTGTAACATCCGAAGGTCTTTTAGGCTTCAACAATCAAACAAGTAGCAAACAAACAAGTAAACATTCGAAGGTCTTTTGGGCTTCAACAATCAAACAAGTAGCAAACAAACAAGTATCAGGATGATCTTCCACATTCCTGACGTTGTTTCATCATCGATAATATTGAATGATGTCATAGGCCTGAGATCTGAGACAATCAGGTTATGCATGACACGGAAAAACAATGATGAGCCTCAGTGTTCGCATCTGAAACAACTGAGGCCGTGAGGAATAGATGAACCACGTGACGAACAGAAAGAACAGAAAGAACACAATGAGTTCACAAACTATCCACGTGCACGTGCATACCTCTCAAAGTACTTTCCTTGCGCATTTTTCTAGGAATGGCGCCTGGATTCCCAAGGGAGCGCAAGTACACTCTCCTCTTAGTCAGCCACTAGCATACTGCAGTAGCGCGCTGGACCCAACATCACGCGTCAAAATTCGAAATGGAATGGCTGTGTGACCGACATGACGATTTTGAAAACCTTGCAGTGCTTGGACCCACCGCCATATTCCTTTTCCAAACATCGGGCGATATCATTTATAAGACCTTGGATGAGTTTCTCTCCAACAATATTGCCTCCACTACACCTTGAGCATCATGAACCACTCTCTCAGCTCCAGAGAATCCCTTCGAGTTCACCGTGATGAAGGTATCCCTGACGTAGACCTTGCTGGTGACCCAGTTAGAATTCAGTTTCCGTTTCGCTGTGTAGAGAATCCCTTTACACAAGTAACACGTACGTATGAGGAGTTGATTTGATGGCTAAAGTGCTTACGTACATTCAAAGTGACGGCTGAAACGACGAGTCCAGAAGGTGAACTAACCCTACAGCTCGAATATATACATGAAGTTCATGATATTATAGGTTTCCAGAAAATCAGCTCCTCAAAGCAAACATTATCAGACAAATTATCCGCACTTCCTGCTTCCAAGAGCACATCAAACGCAAATCACCTTTTCCTTTCTCCCATGGGCAGTTCTAGTAATTTCTTACCAAACCGTGGATATCGCCGCAGTCTAGATACATCCATTTCCTCTCTTTCAAATGCAGATCTTGACTCATTGCATGTCAAAAGTCCAACGTTCATGCATAGTCACTGTGCAAACTTGTTGAATCATTCTCCCGAGAAAGGTACGCCGAGGGAACAAGTGCGTTATGATAGTGATCGAGGTTATTTGTCTACCTTAAAGAGCGCTAGACAAGGTACTACTTGTTGACTTTCAGCGAACATGTCTAACAACCAATGTAGTACTTTCTCGTATCACTCGGATCAGCGATCCTATTCCTTCTGTCCAGCATTCTTCATCATACCGTGACTCGCTCTCGCCTGGATCTATTTCTCCATCGCAGTCGCATTCCAGCACTCCACCCCCGCTGCGCATGTTCCACCAATGGCCTCCTGGACACCACCGGCATCATGACCATTTTGTCCCCATCAACCCCTACGAATTCAAATTACACTTTGATTTCTCGTGTTTCTCGTGCGACCCAGATACCCGCACACCTACCCATACGCACACTAGCCCAGGTTCTCCAGACACCGCTCCATGTGAAGCATGCATTACTATGTCATCCATGGTATCATGGGAAAAAACTCGTGACTACATCTGTGACTACCTCCCCCGCGAAGTATACCTGAACATCCTCCTCCGTCTTCCACTCATGTACTTTTTCCGTGTCGCACGAATATTCAACCAGGCTAAAGTCAAGGAAGTCGATATTCAACGTCTGATCATGACCAGCAGGCCGTTCTCTGGTACACCGACATCGGAGCAGGCTACTGTCCATTCCACGATAGCCACTTTTGTATGTGCAACGGAGTACCCGCCTACGCCTCCCAATGCACCTCCAGCGCTGTCGCCTACAATGGCGGCGGAAATTGGGCCCTCGGCTCATGTGGATACGGCGGCGGTGACGCCGGGACCACATTTGTTTCAACCGTTGCCGCATGAGTGGATGACGACGCCGGGGTGGAAGGAGCCGCCGGATGTGCCTCCCGCCCTCGTCAGGTTCAAACATTCCTGGGAAGCATTGATCGATTCACTTCTGAGAGAGTGGAAAACTCTGAATGTCGTCTCCGCGCTCTTGTTATCGTGCGTCTTACTTTCGCTGCAAGATGGGGATCGATAAACTTACTATCATTGCCTTCAGAGCTATTCTTACCATGTTTCAGATTCCAAGTGCAGCTGACGATCCTGTAACAAGGACGGCAGCTTTTCTTTCGTTGATCTTTGCATTGATGAGTTTATCTTATGGATGCATGTATATCGTCAGGTTCGGGACTATGCGAAGCATGCTCAAGGCGGCTAAATGGGCAGAGGTAGGATCAGCCTTCTCTCTAAGTGAATATGGTTGTTCTTATCCACATTAGGAAGCAGGGAGGACTAGAGCTGTGATATGGTGGAATGCATGGGTCCTGATGGCCATGCCAGCTGTCTGGATGTCATGGTTTGTGCTCTATCTTTTGACTTACAAGTACAAAAAGCTAACTATGTGCGATAACTAGGGCGATGGTGCTCTTCATCGTCTCGATACTTTCTTTCGTGTGGCGCACAAGCTCAGTGAATGATCCTGATGGTCGACCCTCTCTCAAAGAACGTGGAGCACTAGGCGTACGACTCGCAATAACGGGTGTTTTTGTACTAGGCATCATATACTTTGTTCTCATTGTCAGGACGTTGACGAGTTACGGGATGCATGGGAACAATATATCTTCGGGCCGGAGAGAACGTAGAGCGGGAGAGCAGATGTCGCGGCTGGGTGCCAGAGATGGTGACATTACAGTTGAGAGATGTGGTCGAGAACGACAAAGCAGAGCTTCTGGAACTAGGCAGGAGGAAGAGATGTCCGAGATGGAGGGGGAACATAAAGGAGAGCAGCACAAGGAGAGGAAGGAGAAGGCTGGATGGAGGTCCATTCTCGGTCTTGGTATCATGGGAATCGGAACGCGGGAGGATAATGGTGTGGCTCATGTAGACTTGGAGAAGGGACGTGATTTGGCGTAGAAGCGTCAAGGTGTACAAATGAATAATCATCGATGAGAAACTTCACAAAGTTGGTCACGGAAATTTTGCATCAGTACAGGCATCAGTACAGGCATCCTACGAAGAGAGAATGATTCTTGACGCTGTCCTCACATCATGCTCCGCAATAGTTCCCCGCGTCTGCTTTTTTTTTTTGCTCTACATATGATATGCTTCATAAGTCTTTGTCAAACTCTTTCCTTCTATGTTCATTCTATTACTAAATCTTACAATTTTCATGGGCATACCGAACTCACACACCTCAATCATTTACCACCATCATGGCCTGCCTGAGGTGTATGTATATTCTATTCAACAATTCCTAATCATGACATAATATACTTTACCATAGATACATTACTGTATGCCTTGTTCTCAACAGGCAGGTCGGAACAGTCACTCACAGTAATGTGGTCAACTGAGGGGTAATGTTTCTAGATATAAAAAAAGAAACAAAAAAAGAAACAAAAAAAGAAACAAAGACTGGTGAATACTGATTGTTTTGTGGCGTGGCTGACACCATCGAGGGAAAGGACCTGACAGGAAAGGTGTCGTCGGTTGGTAAGTTGATTCCTCGGACTCTGAGGTTGATCTTCTAGTGTTGAGGTCCCCTCCATAATTGGCATCAACATATCCCACCAGCTTTGTAGACCCTCCCAGCTCCTTTAAATACTATATCCCATAATCTAATGTTCATTTTGTGTAGGCTAAGACATGGAGAAGGGCTTTCCAGTGGGCTGGACTGGACTTCAATTGGAAACATGCAAGGAGTGTGACTGAAAATGATAGATCAGGTCTTGTAGCCACTTGAGCCCACATTAGGGCACCAAGTAGCTGTTGGTATGGCTTGTCTCACATCAATGACCTCTCTGCCTCACTTTTGGGGGACATATCAGCAGTAAGGATAATTCCAAATGGGAGTAGCATGTACCAGAGGCTACACTCCAACATATTGTATTGTTTGAGTAGTTGAGTTAGGTATGCTTTATGAGAGAAAGATATCAATCTGGTGGCTTCATCTTGTTCTATAGCCATTCCAAGGATGAATGTTGGTTTTCTTAGGCCTTTTGCCTTATAGATATGCTATAAGGGCTGTTGGTAAGTCTCCATCCATTGCCCAGTTCTCCCCTTAATTGTATGCTGTCATTTTTGTCTGAATAGTGTCCTTCATTGCAATGAAGGCCAGTGTGAATTGAGCTAGTTATAATGAGTGTCTCAAGGTCTGAGCTGGCTACTGGAGGGCTGGGGTCATTGGTAGTAAGGAGTTACTGAATTATCTGCTTGAGCATCAACTGTGATGATAGAGTCTGGATGGAGAAGGCTATAACCTAATCTGATCCTCAGAGCAATGAGTTGATGAGTAGGAAGAATATCCAGTGGAATTTGACAATTGGCTAGTGCATTTGGCTGTTGGTCCTCTTCTGATTCAGCCAGAATAGTATATGATCTGTGTCCAGTCCCCTTCTCAAAAATGACATCCTACAACATGGCTATAGACTATGAGCTTGGGTCATATAAATGGTATCTACTAGTAGTATAACCTACTAGGTGAGTCTTGATAGATTGATGGTTTATTTTAAATCTTACTAGCTTAGTAGGTACCTTGGCCTATGCTAAGCACCTCCATGGTCTTAGATGATCAACCCTTTGCTTTTTGCCTGTCCATGCCTCTCATGGAATGATTCCCAGGTGTTGTAAAGAAGGGAGTAAGCTTTGTGTATAGATCTGTATTATGACTGCCCTAGTCCACAGGTCTTTAGGTACTCTGCTCTCAGCTAACATGCATCAGACTCTATCAAGAATAGTGTGGTTGGCTCTCTCAGCCACTCTGTTTTGAGTATGTGTATAGGGTGTGGTCACATTGAGTATCATGCCATATATATTAATAGATGTAATCCATGCCTCATGTTACTATTCCCATTCTGCACTAACTTAGACTTCATAAAGTTTCTTTCCAGTCTGACATTCTGACTCTATATAGTATGATTTGAACACTGTCAGAGTTAAGACTGCATCTTTCACAATAAGAAGTCTTCAAATATATAGGAGGGTCCTCCATTGATAGCTACCATTGGATAAATTGCACCTTCCAGTAACATGCTTGCTGGCCCCCAGAGGTCAATATGAATACAGTCATTTGGCTCTCTCTTCAGTTTATCAGGATTCTTGACCCTGGGAGGGGTATTCTACAAAGCAAAAGAACTACCAAGGCAGACTTGATAGCAAACAAGTATGTTGATGAGTCAAACAATAAGAGAACTGAAAAGGTAAACCTGAAAACTGATAGATTGAAGAGAAAGAGACAGGAGGATGAACACAAGTAGAAAAGCAGACACAATAGGTAATCTCAAGACTGGAGTGTAGCTACAAACTAAAGGACCTTATATAGCTGTAGGACACTACTAAAGGGGGAAGCTGGAAGTGATCTAAGTCAGGTAGAAGTGATCTAACACAAGTGGAAGTGATCTAAAATATAGCTAGGAGTGATCTAAGTCAAGAGTAAGTGATCTGAAACAAGGAAAGCAATCCTGGAAGTGATCTGGAACAGGTGAAAGTGATCTGGGACAGGTGGAAGTGATTTAAAACCTGTAGAAGTGATCTGAAACCTGTGGAAGTGATCTAGATCTGTGGAAATGATCTGAAACAGGAAAAGTGGTCTTAGAGGTGGCTAAAACCTGAATGTGGCTGAAACAGGACTGTGGCTGAGATCTGAGAGTGTGGCTGAGATCCAGAAAGGAACTGTGTAGAAGCTGAGGTGTTGGAGTGATGCTTGGCATCTATCTAAGCAAGCTGGGCCTCAATCCCAATATACCCATTCTGTCATATGTTTCTCTTTCCTTTCTTGTACATACCTTATTGTTCTTGTTACTGATCTTATTAAAGCAACCCTTATATCTCCATACTTACCCAATGGCACACCACTCTCTTTATATACTTTTTACTTTTGTGCTGCCTACCTCAGATGTGTCCTTATGCACTCTCAGGTGAGCTTATCTACTTACATTCAATCTATATTACATATTTATAGTCACCTAGTATATTGTCAACTATTCTAGGTAAATACATTGTTTTAGACATGTTGTTACACACTCTGAGTATATTGTCAACTATTCTAGTGAGTATAATCATTACAGGTTATTGGGCCCTCTTTTCCACTTGATCCTGCAAGCTGCAATACAAGAATCTCACTCTGTCCATCACAGCTGTTACTACTAACTCTTTCCCATCTGATGTCTCAAAGCTACTGCCCAACAGTGTCAACTGGAGTATCTTTGAAATATGTTTCTCTATAGCTGTAAAGTTGAAAGGGAAGTGGCCCCATTTTAACAGGTCTACACCTTGCCCATTGCTGTCCCCTGAGGGAAAGGATATAGCCATTATTGATTGGGACAAGGCAGAGTCATCTGCATACAATCTTCTTCTTCAGAAAATTCCCAACTCAGCTGTCATGAAACTTTGATGTTATAAGACCATTGTGGAAGCCTGGGCTGCACTCACTAAAGAGTATACACAGAAGGGTGCTTTTGCCTAAACACAGCTCTGTACTAAGTTCCTTGGAATGAAGTGCCTTGACAGGGGTGACATTTGTGTCTTCCTTGACAGTCTGCAGGTGAAGAAGGAGGAGCTTGCATCAGTTGGTGTGGATATAGATGACAAGGATTATTGCTTGACTATTATTGGCTCTCTTCCCCTATCCCTTGCTACATACACTAATTCTCTCCTCACAGCAACTAAGCTTCTTAGCACATCAGCACTCAGCTCCTCTGACATTGACCCTGACACACTAATCATTGTTATATCTAAGGAGTATGACTATCAGCATGTACAGTGTAAATATTGTGCTGTGGCCAAGGCTGTTACTAAGTCTGAGAAAAATGAGGTGATTGTGGTCACTTTTGGTGCAGAAAAAGGCTTGAAGAAAGGGCCTACCTGGAGGAAGTGTGGAGGGGTTGGCCACAAGAGAAATGAGTGCAAGAATAAACAGAAGGACTCTGGAAGTGCAAAGCCAAAACCTAGTGGCTCTGCAAATGCTGTTGAAACTTTGTCTAGCAATGACAAGTTTGCATTTGCTGTTGAGGAGGGAACTGACCTTGATTCCTTGCCTGATCTCCATAGTGAGTTCTAGGTCTGATGTCTCAAACACTGTTGAGTCCTATGGGGACTGCACTGATGCTGCCATAGATGACAACTAGTTCTCTGAAGTTGATGAGAATGAGGTGACTGATGCTGAGGTTGATGAGAATTGGAGCTGTATCACAGCTGGTCTGGGCTCACTGTCTTTGGATGGCATGCTGAGCAATAGGGAGTCAATCCCCAAGGCACTTAGGGTCACAAGTCACAATCCATTATCCCCTGCTCACATTGAGCTGTTTGACTCTGGGTGTACTTTGCATATCTCCCTTTACCATGATGAATTTGCCAGGCTCACTTCCATTGACTCTTTACCATTCCATGCTGCACACAAGAAACTATTAAGTGCCACAGCAAAGGGCAAGCTTGTTATTGACATACCTCATTGTACTACTTTCTCAAATCTCCACTTCACCAAAGTCTTCTACTCTCCTGAAGTAGGCTACATGCTTGTCTCTGTTGGACAGCTTGACAATGCTGGTTTTGAAGTCACCTTTGGTCAGGGGAAGTGCATCATAAAGGAGCAGGATGGCACCTTAGAAGTCCTGAAGGATAATAGTGGACTGTATCATCTGTGACATCATTCTGGCAAAGCTTCAGCTGCTGAGGAGGTTATTAGCCTTAATCAATTTCACTGTCAAATGGGGCACATCTCACCTGAGGTTGCTTGGAAGCTCATTGCAAAAGGTTTTATCACTGGTGTCCATTTAAAGTCCTCCAATGAGAAGGATTTCTTCTGTAAGTCTTGCATCTATGCTAAGTCAACTCAAAGGGCTGTTGCCAAAGTTCTCCAAGGTGAACAAGCCAAGGAGTTTGCAGAGGAAATCCACAGTGACATCTGAGGACCTGCTCCTGTTCAAACCATTTCTAGCTGTTGATACTATGTTAGTTTCATTGACAACAAGACCCACCTCAGCCACTTAAATTTTCTTCATCTAAGAAGCAATGCCTTTGATGCTTTTAAAACCTTCCATACCCATGTTAACACACAACACAATGCCAGGATCAAGGTTCTCCATTCTGATCATAGTAGTGAATACACTGGGAAGGAGTTTGTTGCATTCCTAAATGAGAAAGGGATCAAGCAAAAACTCACTGTTCATGACACTTCCCAGCACAATGGCATTGCAGAACGTTTCAACTGCTCTATTTTTGAGAAGGTCTGTGCCCTGCTGCACAGCAGTAGCCTCCCAAAGAACTTATGGGGCAAGGCTGCTTGGCATTCCATGTAGCTGTACAACAGAACATTGACAAAGGCACTACCTAATGAAATGGCTTCCTATGAAGTGGCTATGGACAGAAAACCATACTTAAGGAGTGTTTGCAAGTTTGGTGAGAAGGTCTGGGTTGTGTTGAGATGGAGTCAAAACTTGGTGGATATGTTCATGAGGGATGATGGCTTGGTGTCAACAAAAACAGCAATGGTGCCTGTATCTACTGGGTGGACAGCAAGGCCATCACTGTTGAGCACAATGTTTACTTCAATAAAGAAGGCCTCACTGGATGTCTCAAGGGGAAGGATTGGGAATTCATTGTGGAGCATTTGACTCCACCTTTCAATAACTCTGACCTGACCCAAACCTTGATGCAACCTGCAAAAGACAACAACATTACCCACAAGCATCTCCATGAACTCAAAGAGCTAACTCAGCATGTGCACTATTCAACTCATGTCATCCAGCTCAGCCATTGCATACTCAACCTTATTGGGGGCAAAGGAAAGACATCTCACCATGTCTCCAATCCCATTGTTGTGAAAGGAGTCCCACTCCTCAGACCTATTGTTGAGGAGGAGTTAGCATCCCAACTGATAGAAGATGGACAGACAGACTGGACAATGTTAGTGGAGGATAGCTTATTTCTTGAGGAATATGCTCTTGCTGCAGAGATAGCAGATGTTAAGGGGCTTGAACTGAGGATGGTGGTGGAGGCAAAGAGGAGGCCAGATTGGAAGCTGTGGGAGAAAGCTATTGAGGATGAACTAGAATTGTTGAGGAAGGCAGGGACATGGGAGCTTGTCAACAAACCTGGCAACATTAATATTGTCAGTTCAAAGTGGGTCTTCAAGGTAAAGAAAGACATGGCTGGAAATGTTATCAAATACAAGGTGTGCCTGGTGATAAGACCCATCTGTTGCTGAGTACAGTTACCAACATCTCTGACTATCTTATTGGGACAGCACATGACCTGGGGAT
>JABCKS010000403.1:0-20043 GCA_018851325.1 Termitomyces sp. DKA19 | reverse complement strand
TCACTAATGATCACTTACATGTTTGTTGCCTTCATTATATTGTTGTCTCATTTGATCTATTGGTTTGTTTTCAGATTTCCATCTTATCACTTTGTCAGCAGGAAAGTCAATGCAGGTATAACTTCTGATATTGTTAACTGGCAGCAAAGATACCTCATCAATGATATTGTTAACTGGCAGCAAAGATACCTCATCAAAGAGGTTTACTGTGAGAAGAAACAGTTTCAGGCTTTACCTCTAAGGATAAGATTACACATAGGCATCACTGCTGTTATTTGAACCTGTTGAATGTATATTTCTCCTGTGGTATCAAACTAAAAATTACAGCTGTGACATGGAAAAATAAATTCTGTCCCGGAGAGACTTGAACTCTCGATCTTCCGATTTAAGAGTTTAACAGTCGGACGCCGTAACCAACTAAGCCACGGGACATTATGGTACTCCTTGTGCAGAAACCTATATATATTCTAAAGGTATCATTGACAGTCTCACGACCTTAAACGGAAAAACCCATGCAAAACCGTCGGTATTCTTATCGCGAAATCCTGCATCACGTGCCGAAATCCACCAACAAATCATGTCCTCTTCAAACACTTCGTTGGGCTCGTCTATTTCACCTCCACCCTCAAAACTGCCTCCTCCTAGTGGAAACTGGTTTGTAGATGCATACCGGAGTGTTATCCATGTCGGAGACATTCCTTGCGCACGAAGTAGTTTGTTAGGTGGGATAGCGAGCGGGTTTGGGATTGGTGTCGTTCGGGCAATGTCTGCTTGTGCGTCTCTTTCAGTCGGTCTTCATGTTATGTCTCAGACTTAGGTGCCTCCAAAGCTGCGTTCGTGGCGGGGAACTGGGCCTGTGCTACTTTTGTTCTCATATCTTTTGGTTCCTTGTGTGTCCTGGTTTCCTTTCAAGTATATTCGTGCTTAACGCCTCCATGAAGCCAGTTCTGCCAAAATCGGCTAGCAAATGAACGCAAGTCAGTGACGCGTATCATCGAGAGCATGCCTCGCCGAGTGGTGAAACAGGCTGACGATCAGGATTCCTCAACGTCGTCCGCATCGACAGCATCTTCATAACATCGAAAAATACAGCATACTACTAATTAACTCCACTCTGACGTCCATACCTCCTTGTCCCAGTTCTCAATGAGGTTAGGATCGTCCTGTAAGGGTTCTCAACTCATGACAATATAGTATGTACCACTTTACACTCACTCTATATTTCTCTTGGAATCGCGCGAACCCTTCACGCAGGACGGCGACCTCATGTGGGATATCCTTTCCATATAGGACATTCTGCCGTGTCTCTTCATATATCTGTACCCAATATGTTAGTGATGTCGACCATACGCCACATAAGACCATGATAAATTCATACCCGTGCAGCCTTAGGTCCACTGTTATCGGTGAAGATCGTGGGATGCGTGTCCAAGTATCATTCACTCCTGTGTCAGGGAAAAGACCAAACACGACGTACCGAACTTGTGATAATGCACAGTGGAAGATGACGAGTGGAATGTCCTTTGTATCCTTTACAAGCTCATCTACGCTCGTGAGGAAATCATGCGAAGGCTTATTGATAGCACCCTTGATATTCCCCCCTCTGAAATCGTCGTCGCGAACGTCAACAACAACGAAATCTTTTTTCGGGGTCGAGGTTTTGATCACGTCTGCGAGTTCCTGTATTTGCGAGCCTCGTCAAGCGGGCGCAATGCGTGAGGGAAAGATGGTTACATCGCGACTGATATACTTCATGGCGGAAGGGGCGGAGGTTGAAAAAGAGAAACTTCTGGATGACAGTCCGTGAAGGAAAGAAAAATAAGCTTTGGTTCTGATCATATCAATAATACATTGGTCGGCGCAGGCTACAACTTTGAAAAAGCGATGATCTGAGGCGATCGACGGCGATCGCTATACAATTCTATGCATTATCATAACCTGGAAAATATGGCCGTTGAGCGATAAGTATGGAGGACTCGAAAGCTAACAGCCAAAACGAAAGATGATAGTCGCGCTATATTCTGTTCTCGATTTGTCAAGCTGAAAAGACATACTGCAATGTTGCCTCTAACTTCGACTTAATGATGCGCCTTGGGAAAACCCATGGACCAGTAGCATTTAGGAAAACCCATGTACCAGTAGCATTTAGAATTCCCGAACGAGCTCCGAGTCGGTGACCCTGCGTTTAATACAGAAAATCTGGCAGGAACGTCGAAAAGGGTGGAATGCATTTGATTATCGAGATGTTACTGTGCCATGCCAACCCTACAACCCTACTGAGATGAAGATTCATCACTTACATGCCAATCTCAGGAGGCATTTCCTTGCTTAAAGTCTCTTTCGATTCCAATATTGCATGGTAGTACAGTAGTGGAGACGACAGAGTTGATAAGGCGTATGGGCCCGCGATAGCCAGAGTGCAGCATTTGACGAGAAAAATATGAATAATCCTGCAAGAAAGATGTTTATTGATGAAGCAGTGTTGACTATTGTGGTGGTCTCATGGGGAATGATATGGTATGCATCCTGCACGATTCGATTACCATTACGACTAAGTAAGTGGGTTGAACTTGGATATTTTCCAGAATCGAAGACACGATACTTCCCAGTAAGAATACAACTAGAAGTATCACGGTGAATTCACATAATTACCATTGGCCTAGATATATTTGATACATCGTTTGATCGTGTCCGGCCCAGAGACACAAGCCCTCGGGTTCAGCAGTCACCTGCATTGTCTCTATGACCCCGGGAAACACTCTATTAAACGGATCATTCGTGCCACGATGAGACGGGGAGGAAAGTAGAGGGCGTCCTGTATGGACAGACCAGGATCGTATTCGGTAATCCTCGCCCGCCGCGAAGAGGAAGTCGTGGGTAGGGTCCAAAGCAATTCCAAGCCTTTGAGTATACGTATTGTGATGTCCAGAGTACCGCATAAGGGGCGATCCCTCGCGGATGAAGCGAAGGTCAAAGGTCATTAGCTGCAGCAGAAGTCAGTTTGCTGAGCGGGCCGTCTCCAATTTTAACCTTAAGCAAGACGTACTTCGCCGTTCATGTAACTAGTGAGTAGTTGCCACTCTGCTAGAATTTCTAGATGAAGGACGCTAGTACGTTGTTGATCAAGGAAGCGGTCATTGTAAATTTTTTGGCCCCGCTCGCCCAGACGCTTGTCAAATCGCATGATATTCCCGTTTCGGCACCCAGCGAAGATTGTGTTCTGATCACTTCTCTAATTAGCAGGGCAGACAAAAATTAATGTAGGGAAGAAACATACACCGTGTTGTCGGACCGCGAAAACATCACTCTGAGTTTCCAAATGTTGCACTGAAAAAGCGTCGATATCGCTCAAGTATACCGCTTTTGCGGACACCCCTTTATATACTGATGAGCTTGAGCTTTGGACTGAAGCGAGTCAAAGTACCTAATACTAAGGAGGTCTCTTCGAGGTGGGAGGACCATATGTCATGTAGCCCATTCAGGCTGAGGAGTGATATTCGTCTCCTTTAATCGTAAACACATACTTCGTTGTGATTACAATTGTACTCACTTACCCTGTCATATTAAGATTCTGGACAGCTATCTTTGCAGACGGACCAAAGGAGGTGGCACTATAGGTTAAAATATCAGACATGGGGAGCGGCAAAAAGAAATCTCTGACATGCAAAGAGCACCAGATGTACTAATGGAGCACACCTACTCCTTCAATCAGGACAAGGCAAATCCATAGACGACGAGCTTTCACCGACCTCTGATTCGGGTTGCAGATTGATATCAGCCTGAAAGAGGGCACTCTCGGACTCTGTGTTGGAGTATAACCATCCTCGGCTGTCGCCAATGAAGCGATGAGTATTCCCATCCAAGGTCATCGACTATTTGATCAATAGTAGGAAGGATCTGTCTTGAATCGGAAAAAGACTGCATACAGAAAAAGACTTGATGCGACCAAAAACAGGAACTTTTTTCTCCAAGACGCGTGTTGTATTGGCGTATTGAGAACAGATGAAATCGCTGCAATACCCAATCAGATTTTATCGAGTACATTGTGAGTAGTCATACTGAGAGGCCTGATATCTTTCACCGATGCTAGGGGACGTCCGAGTTGTTTCAGTGGAATGCCACGAAGAGATCCGCCGACGTTTGCGTGAATAACTTGGATAGTCATCTAAGATTGAGATAGGCACTGGCTGGGGCAAGGAGTCCTTTGGTCTGAACGAAAGTGGAAAATATCGATTCCGTGATGTGTCGAAGTAGAAGCCTGGTAGCTCGACTGGCATACTAAAAACACTGCGAGTTGGCAGTGAGTGTCATCAGAATCAGATTTGGTTTGCCGAGGTCATCCACTTTGTCAGCAACCCGGCCACATTCGTGTTGTCAGACTTTCAACAGCGCGTCAATGATGCATGGAACGAATTCGAACAATTAAACTAGCTACAGGTTTATTGAAAGCAGTGACACCGCACTGACATGCTGCACACGGCTATCTGACACGACACATACAGCCAACTTTCCATTAAGGTCGCGCTGTATCCCAATTGAACCTAGACTTGTCGCGTCTTTCTTGCGACATGTCAAAAGGAGGTTTCGGTGATATGGTATTCCAGTCTTATCTCTGGCTATTATTAAGTATTTCTGTTGGACATATCAAATCGAAGCGAGGAGCCAAACTCTCATGATGATAAAGAGTGAGTGCCGAAGGCTCTGGGCTCTGTATTGTCTCTGTCGGTCGACCTTCCGACTATTCTAGACCGAAATCAGCAACATTAAAAGAAGATTTGCCCATGGAGCTCCTTGTGTCGGATACAGATGGGGGGGACAGTGTGCTGAGGTTGAAGTCTGCTTGAAGTAGAGAGACGTGTCCTAAAACGTGCTGCGGCTGAAACGCTGGATTGTATGTAGGTATCGACCCGGCGGCATTGTCTAAGGGTCAAGTTAAAGATTCCGTTCAGGTATGCGGATGAGCGATATGCGGAAGGACGGCCATTCAATATTCAAGATGGACCCTATTTCCGATATGGATGTTCTGGTAGCCATCAACACTTGTTCCTGGAGACCGAACTACATCGATAGGTATGCATGTAATGTTTGATATCGTGGACACGCAAGGGGATGAAAAGGCCATTGCAGGAGTCTCAGGAGCGTGATGATTTCGCTGCCTTGGGTGATCGCTTGCCCTTGGCCAGCGCAGGCACGATCGCTCGTTGGTCCCAGAACACCAAGAATCAGATGTTGTCGCCCTCGTAAGGTCACTGGGCCTTGGGCGTCTTCAGGCGCAAGAGAATCTTGTGTGACTAGGGAGATGATGCACTTGTAATAGCCGCAGTTGGGATATGAAACTCAGGGTTCTACATGGTTGTACTATCTCGAGAGTTCCAGGAGTTCGATAGGGATTTCGGCGGCCCCCGCCCGAATTTGAAAATTCAGCGGTCTCTGAGGGAATTGGTCAAATGTAGAAGTTCTCGCCAAGCTGCCAAGGCGCTTGTAGCAGGGCACAACGTTTTGGATGAGGTCTGCTCAGCTACCCAGGCAGAGGGACCAGAAGATTGGGTATCGTTAAACAGTATCTGCATGTTGGTTCTGTTTCAGCTCTCGACGACAGGATATTGACTTAGAAAGAAAGAGGAACCATGCACATGAGAGTTCCCCTGACAAAAGTTGGCAAAATGTTCAGCCTTTGCGAAACGATGTTTGAGGGTGGAAAAATCTTGGCTATAATCGCCCCCAATAATATTGAAGTCTCCTTGCATTGTCCTTTTGTGGCATACCTGAATGGGGCGTAAAGAAATTTTCGACGGTTTTGACAACCTCATGCGGACGTGCGCATCCGCAATCTAGAACTCAGGGGTGTTTATCAAAGTGAGCGGATGTTGATTTAGTACATAACATGTCTATGTGGTATACATATAGTGGTGACAAGCCTGATTTGAGCGCCGAGTCGTGTAGTCGCGATGATATATTGATGTTGCTACGGATAGAATGCGACCATCAGATTCATACGAGGTAATCGCATGTGCAAATATTTAAATCATAGTCAGCGACCATTGGTGCTTGGACCAACACGCCCTTTCTCTTCATCGACCATTGCGCTCCTCGCCGCTCCTTAACGTCCGCGCCAACGACAGGCACCACCGCGGCCTTCGTACTGCTTGACGACCTCCGGGTATTCTTACCACCATTCGATCACTGAGAAAAAGCACCCCGGTTTTTTGCTGAACCCCATATGGCACATCGTTCTTCAGAGGCATTGCAAAATGCTGCTTCTATTCTCGACGTTCATAATAGCCAAACGGACGCGGAATCGCGGGTCAGTTTGCGGTATTCACCCCGCATTCTTGTCAGAGATCCACCACGCAGTCAGCTTCCCGCTGGCCCAGCCGAGGATTTGACGTTCCTCCTGGTAAGCCATCACCAATTGCCTCACACGACTTGCTCTCTTGCGTCTGTGTCGGCATACTCCTGATGGACGTCTTACACTAACCGATGATATCCTCATAGACCCGTTTCCCAGGACATCTGGTTACTGATAATTTGGGCAGCTCAATTGGCATTTACGCAACTCCAGGTGAAAGCCACGCTATTGTTCGGAAATCCCCTCGTCGCCATCGACTCAGGATGGCGAAGAAACGACGTTCATTGCAGTCTCTCTTTATCCCTTCGTTCCTTACCGTGCCATCATCGACATCGCCCACCTTGGGGGTGTTCAGCGCTAATGCCGGAAGAGTTCGGTCTCACTCCATGGCTACCCGACCATATGACTATACTGCGTCGAGTGACGCTGAGCAGATGCCCTCTCTTCGAGATCTCACTCCGCCAGAATTTCTACTCGACGACGATCCTTTTGCCAATCTTTCGACGGTACCAGCCTTCATCACTCCATCACCTACACCTACACCTACACCTACATCTACGTCTATCACACCACTTGAAACATCATCTCCGGTACAGACGCCTCGATCGCCTCTAACACCTCAGAATTTCAGCACCAAGCCAAGTTTCCTCTCATCCCCGCCGCTCATTAGTCGCCAATCCCTGCCCGGTATATCTCGAACGTTATCTGGACGCGCACGTCCAGCGTACTCAAAACCAGCTTTCGCATCTCGACCTTCATTACCCTCTCTCGATACCCTCGCCCGCATGAACATCGTTCTTTCAAGAAAGGCATGTGTGCCTTGCCTTTGTAATTTACGCGTCTTGGTACTGGTACTAACTCCATTTGTTCAGGTTCGTAAAGGCCGGGTCGGTGCAAAGCTACCCTTCGAGCCATGGGATCAACTCGACGCCAGTCGATCGTCTGAGGAATCATATACTAGTTCGCAAGAGGCCTCGACTCAGGACTCGCCACACGCCACATCTACCGATGTCATTCCAGGTTCAGACTCACAGGAACCTTCTACAGGAAAACCAGAAGACGACACGACCTACAGTGAGAACAGTCCGTCGACCTCTGCGAGTCGGGAACCTGTAACGCCGTTTGCCGGAGAAGACGAGTCGTACTACAGTGCGGATTCGGAGGTATCTTTCGATTCTCTAGATTCTCCAGACGACGATGATTACATCATATCATCTGAGTTGTCGTATCGTTCCCGTTCCACATCTACTACGTCTATCTCCTCTTTTTCAGTCAGTTCGCCCGGATATCAGTGGCCATGTTTCACCAACCCTAACGATAACAATTCATCTGCCGACGACAGCGACCCTTCTTCACCTGACGACCTCAGTTTCTCAGACCCTCACTTCGATTCCCACAATATCATCAGCTCCTATTGGTCCTCAGACGACCTTTTGGACTCCCTCAGTGGTGACATCTCTACTAGTGCTCTATATTCGGAACTATTCATCAAGTCAGGCATGAATTATGAACCTGGGACATCAACGGGAACAATTCGGCCACCTACATCTACTAAACTCCACGACATGTCTTCCCCACCCCAGTTTGAAACCGCGGCCGACGTTGCTGGCGAGCTCTTTGACGGATCTGGCAGGGAAAATGCACATGGGGAAGCAAATTTCGGTGGAAAATGGAAACAATCAAGCGGATCTAACGTCAAACAAGCGAGCGGAAACAACGGGATTGGTCGGACCAACGGGAGTAGTACCAATCGATTCGGGGGACGTGGGGACGACGAAGACGAGGACGAAAAACGCAGACGCATCAACCATTCTAAGTTTTCGACTCCTTCGGAATCCGAGGCGTCTGTCTCTGACGAGGACTCAACTGACGACTATGGCGAACCTGCACCTATGGAAGCTCCAACTTCATCGTCTGACGATGATGTTCCGCTTGCACAATGTATCCCCAATGCTTTGAAAGCTCAGAACACGATACGGCGGCAAGTCCAGGAAGAAAGGGAGCAACGTCGTGCGGCACGCGCTGCAGCTGCAGCTCGAGCTCGCTCATCTTCTACTCCTCGTGGAGTATCATCAACACATCCTCCAGGCGCGAGTGAGCCTTCTCAAAGAGCCTCCATACCAAGCAACAAGGAAGCATCCTTACATGCGTCGAAATCTCTACGGCATGCACCTCCTAAGGCACTTCCTGCTTCCGAGATACAGCCTTTCTCAACTGAAGACCTTACAAGAAGGCTACAAAACATGGACACGAAGGAATCATCATTGTCCACAACACAGCCATCAAGATCAACTCGAAGAGAGGCTAGCCGCCCCAGAAGTGCCGGCCATACTATGAAAGACCCTACATCTCCCGTGCTTGCATCTTCAACGATCGGCCCGTCGAGCGATCACAGAAGTCTGCGCCCTTCACGCTCGTTCCATCGACCTGGAGGCAGAAGATCCGAGGAACACCATACAGTGCCTTTGCCTCTAGATGCTGGGCGAAAACTTGTGCGTAGCTTCACTCGAAGAGAAGATGGCCCAAGTACGAGCCCACGATCATTCTCAACGCGCGTCCAAGATGACATTCCGAAGCCATCATTACCGAGGCGGTCAGGCGAGGAGCCTCGGAAGCTCACCAAGTATCCCGAGCCAAGATCAGCCCGCTCTTCATCAGAAATGGAGAGACCGCGTCGGTCGAGTCCCACGCGACCGCCAGTCCCGCCACTTCCATCCGACGCATTTGCTGTTTCTACTTCACCACCCACTACGCGAGGTCCTATCGTCCAGCAGCGTGTATTCATCGGTGACATGCAGCGCTTTAACATGGTTGAAATTGGCCCTTCAACCAATGCTGGTGACGTCATAGAAATGGTTGAAGCGCAGGGTTCTCTTAAAGGATGGGTGGGCAGCGGTGGTTGGATGGTATGGGAGGTCGCCCAAGATTTTGGCATGGGTGAGCCAAGACTTTTTTTCTGCCATGCTATGTCACCATCCTGACAATCATTCGTGTTCTTGCAGAACGTCCCATCAGGAGTTTCGAAATTTTGTCCGATGTCCAAGCATCCTGGAATAAGGACAAGCTGATGAACACATTTGTCATCAAGTTGACTCCGCTCGCTGTACCGCTCAGCCGTTCTGTCAGTGCCCTATTTGGTTATGACGTGTTTCCAGGCAACTGACAAAAATTACGCAATATAGGCCATGCCGAGTGCATCACCGATGTATTCAGGTTACGTTGAGTGGGAAAGCAAACGCGGCAAGTGGAGCAAACGCTGGCTGCAACTTCGCGAACATTGTTTGTGGCTCTCGAAACGAGTTAATGTTGGTTGTTCTGATGTGGTTATTCCGGTGGCACTAACCTAAGAATACATGTGCAGGGACGGGACGATGTCCTTCTGTGTTCCCTTTCGAATTTCGACGCTTACTTCATTACTCGTCTACACAAAGCTCCTCGGCCTTTCTCATTTGCTGTCAAGTCGACTGACAAGCTTTCTTTTTTCGAAAATACCGCAGATTATCTGCACATCTTCTCATGCGGCGAGAAAGAAGGAGCAGCCTGGATGGAACACATTCTTTTAGCAAGGGTCAGTCGATCCCGTAGACTCGGAATTTATCTGAATTATTGACGGTTCGTCCCTAGTCTTATGTGTTGTATCAAGAACGAAACGTGCTCTTCAATCCGAAGGCAGCAGGTGGTAATGCAGCTGGTGCAGGTACATTATCGCGCGCCGGAACCCGTAAAGCATCCTCTACACATCGACTTGTGGCCCAACCTCTCATATCTGGTGTTACTGCTCCTCTGACTATCGCACAGCAGTTGCAGTCGAGTGATGTTTTCGAGCTTGGTTCTCTTTTACGCAAACATGCCTAAAACCTTGCCTATTCTATGTATTTCTGTATATGATACCTTGTGTGGCCGTTCCTTCATTCCATACCTTGTACTTGTAATGCCTATATTATTACCACCCAGTTATCCTAACCCGTACACTCCTATGCCAACGATAGTCAAATTAGATTGTAGTATAGAAAGTACACAAAAGAAATTGTAAATGGAAATGAATCAACATATCTAGACCCTAATCAGAAGTCTTTGCCTTTTTCTTCGGTGGCCCAGCCTCCCCACTCTCTTCAGCTTTCTTTTTTGGCTTAGGCTTGGGGCGTGGCCTCTCTCCGTCAACATCCATTGTGTCGTCTCGCTTGGGTTTGGACTTTGAGGATGCCTTGGGCTTAGCTCCGTCATCAACGTCCATCTCGTCGTCCGACTTCTTTTTGGGCTTGGGTTTGGGCTTGGGCTTGGACACAGGCTTTTTCTTGGGTTTATCATCCTCAGCATCGCTCCCTTCAGCCTTTGACTTCTTCGCAACCTTTTTAGAGTCATCACTCTTTTCCTTCCCTTTCCCTTTCACCTTCTTTTTAGTAGATATGATTTGACGGTCTCCACTGTCGTCCGAAGCAGTCACCGCACCACCATCTTCCGAATCATCGCTATCGCTAGGAGAACCTGAATCCGACTCAGATGCCTGGAAATCCTCTACAACACAGTATTAATAGCAGGACATTTGCGAGAGGGGTTTGAGGAGCGTACCATCTTCCTCACTGTCGTCATCATCCAAGCCACCCTTGGATTGTTTGATGCGGGGGGGATCTTCATCCGAATCTACGCTCTGCATTTCGTCGTCGTCGTCGTCGTCGCCTGCAGCCGCAGCCAGGAGCAAGTCCGCGTCGGGGACCATCTCATTCTTGACCTTGATTTTCTTGTCTTTCAAGTAAGCCTCCACCGGCTCGTGGTCTTCCTTGTTGATAGACGTGAAACTGTGCTCTGGTCCACTCTTTGTGATAATTTTCAAGTCGAAAGTACGTGCGGCGGCAGCTCCCATACTTGCACCAACACGCGAAAAGATGACTTGATGCACATCGGCGATCTCGATGAGACTGGGCTGCTTGGAAACAAAGAATATGTACTTTTCAAGCAGGAAAAGATCGCCCTGAATGGCCTTCAGATTAGCCTTTATACCAGGATGACCGTCTCGGCTTTTGAATCGAAAGTTAGAATATATACGAGACAGAAAAATGCCACGCATACCTCTGGAAGCTTCCAGAACCAATGATCTTTTTCTTTGAAAGACCACGGAAAACTCCAGACACAACCTCAAAGGTAGGGTCTTCATAATGTTTCTTCAGCTTGTCATACTTGGCGATCTCTTCTCTATACAACCAGACCACTTAGTTTCTTAGATTTGGGGCTTTTGATACGAGACATACTCTGTCATATTCAATTCTGCAGTGATTTCCTCTTCTCTGGAGAACTGCATGACCAAGTATTGATACCGTGTCTGACCCTGTCCGATGGGGGACCTCAAATCAAGCTACAACGAATATCATGTTAGATCTGAATCAGGTGAGTGAGGAATGAGGACTGACAATGAATAGAACATGTAGTTCATCCTTGGGCAGGAGGAACATTCGGTTGATATGATTGTAATCAATCTTATAGTCATAAGTCTTTCCTCTTAGTCGCAAGAATTCAGGATACATGTCCATGTCGTAGCGGCCACGCGGCGTCAGGACAAGGACTTCTTCAAAGCTCAAGATTAAGTCTCCAGGCTCTTGCCCAATAACGGCCTTGTCTTTTATCGTGTCGTGGAAGACCTGCGCGGCACTTATCTCGTCCTCTTCATCATCGCCCTCGGCATCCGAACCAGAACTTTTAAGCTTCGTTTGGATTCCTGGAACGTAGAAACGAATTTCAACCATCTCATCGCCCGTGCCTTTTGCTGGTGTTTTTGAGGAGGACGAAAGGCTGGAGAATTCCAGCGAGACTTCATTGCGACCAGCCATGTTCGAGTTGTGGACGTGTGATAAAGGTAGCTCGAATGCAGTCCTGTCCGAAACCAGAAATGCCAAGTTGTTTCCTATATACCTTTAGCTGTCAGAATTGCGAACACGGCGTGTAATATAGCTACCTTGGAAGTCTGTGGTCCCCCAGTTCCATCCTTTTAGAGATACTTCTTTAGTCTCAAGAGTCTTTCCAAAGTGATTTTTCAGCAGACTTGCGATTTTATCATGATCCTAAATAAAAATTATGTGAATTCTAAGCCCTTAGAAGGTTTCCAAGGGTGCATTCAGACGCACGCACCTCACGCAAAAATCCGTCGAATTTCTCCGTGCGATGCTCCCTCTTGTCATCTTTGAGTCCTATGCGAAGTTGGAAATTACGGGCGACACGTATCCATTGAGTCCAATCAATGTGATTCGCAGGTATTGCGATAACGCCTTCTGAGTCCATGCCTTTCCACGCCATACCACTTGCTGCCACGCGAAACTCTGCAAAATTCGATAACAGTAAGTGATGAGAACCGACAAGAATAATTTGGACGTACTTCCAACCTCTGGAGAGAGGCCATGATATATTCTGTCGAATTGAGTGGTCATGGTTGTACTGAATGAAACGCGCTGACCGTGACGGACCTTGAATTCGACGCGTCTGTTGTAATCATGTTTGTTCTTCAAGCTTCAAGTCCAATATTTTGGTCCTCCGATTTCAATTCATCTCGTTTCTCTTCTACGTTTCCTCTCACAACGTCAGAGATTTGATGGACTCATTAGAGACGCGTTCCAGAGGTGTTCAAGAGAGAACGTTCTGCAAATGGTACTGATTCTACTGCTTTTCAATGTATCTTATACCGATCTCGCCTGTATGATAGGCTGAACACTAAGCTAGAGATGAATGGATACCCTCCTATGACCTCTCTGGTCAATGATCTGTCAGATGGCGTCCGACTTATCCAACTTATGGTGCGGCCACTTGGTCAGAGTTTTCCTCTCGGCTCATCATCTAATCTATCTCCTCACAGGAGATCATGGGTATGGGACTGACCTATAATAATGTAAAGATTGTTGAACCCATTATCAGGTGATACCTCTCTTGGACGCTATAACAAAAACCCTCGAATGCGTGTACAGAAGGCCGAAAATGTGAACAAAGCCCTCGAGTTCATTACTTCTCGGGGTGTAAAGCTCACAAACATCGGCCCAGAAGGCAAGCCTCAAACTACTAAAAACATCCCCAGGATTATTGACGCTGGCCCAGATATCATCGACGGGAATTTGAAGCTTATACTAGGCATGATATGGACATTAATCCTGCGCTTTACCATCGCAGACATCAGGTATGCCGTTATTCGCATCTAAAGATGCTGAATTTCATTCTACTAATAGTGAGGAGGGTCTTTCTGCCAAAGAGGGTCTCCTTCTCTGGTGTCAACGGAAAACGCAGCCATACAAGGAAGTTGATATTCAAGACTTTTCTTTGAGCTGGTCGGATGGACTTGCTTTGTTCGTGCGCTACGAGTTTCACTCTCTTGATGTCTAATTTTTGAACGCACGGCTACCATTTCAGGTGTGCCCTGATTCACCGGCATCGTCCTGACCTTCTGGACTACGACAGATTGGACAAGGTGCTGTCAATAGCTCCGATTGTCTCTAGCTGGGCTCAACGTAAATTCACTTATAGACAGACCGACATGGAAACACCGTCCTTGCTTTTACGATAGCAGCGGAGCATCTGAATATACCTGTAAGTCTTCTCTATCACCTTTGACGTCTAGCATGCTGAGATTTCACGCTTTTTAGCAATTGCTCGAAGTTGAGGATTTGTGCGACTCTAATCACCCGGATGAACGGAGTGTCATGACATATATCGCCAGTTTCTTCCACGCGTTTTCCTCCATGGGTAAAATACACATCAGTCGCCTCAAGAAGAGGAACCTGCTAACGGCATGGTCCAGATCAAGCAGAAACGGTCTCGCGACGGGTAGAAAAGTTCGCGGAACTCATGCAATCCGTCTGGGTCAGCCGAAATGACTACGAACGTCGAATAAGAATCGTAATGTCATACCATCATATTTTGATAAATCTCTCTCATATTTGAACAGCTACTGTCCGCTTTATCCGGCACTCAATCTCAGTGGGCCGCTACAGTTTTTTCTGGCAACTATACAGATGCGAAAGAGCTATCGATGGACTTTGCAACCTACAAGCAGACCACAAAGCGAGCTTGGGTGACAGAACGACAGGACCTGGCTACTTTGTTTGGGAACGTGCAGACTAAACTTAAAACGTACGGACTCCGAGATTATGTTCCTCCGCCTGGACTAGCACTTTCCGATCTTGATGGGGCGTGGAAACGACTTTTGGCTGCTGAGGCTACTCGATCGAGAGCCATCAATGCGCAAATAAGGGAGTATGTTCATTGAGTTATTCTTTCTTGAGCTGGCTTGCTAACGAGAGGCCCAGAATAAAAGAGTCACTCCGAAAAAAATTTGCAGATTTAGCAAATGATTTTGAGCGACGGTTGCATGCTATCTCTAATGAGCTGACTGCGATCGAAGGGACCTTAGAGGTTGCTTGTTTGTATCATCATACAAATCTGTATCTGCTAACGCAGTATCAACAGTCTCAGCAAGAACAGGTGCAAGAAATACAAACACGATTACCCGCCTTGAAAGTTATTCTGGTCAATGTTGCTCGCGTAGAAGCTGAGTGCGGAGCAGCAAACGTCGAGGAAAATGATTATACAGTCTTTACTTGTCAAGATCTTGAGTTCGAGTTTGAATTGGTCAATCAGAGTGTTGGGCAGAAGATTGCCTTCATTGACAACCAGGTCTTTGTGTTTGTTGATTTGCCCTGTTTTCCGTTGGGTCATGAATTATCTTTCAGATCGTGTCAAGGAATATGACCAATCTCACTCCGGCGCAGCTTGAACAGTTCGAAAGCGCGTTCCGATACTTCGATAAAGATGAAACCAATACACTCAGTCTGCCTGAAATGACCGCAGCACTCGCCAGTCTGGGGATCGTATACACTGATGAGGATATGGTGCTCATTTTTGAAGATTTGACCCAGGCGTATGGCGCAGTAACATACGAAGCCTTCATCAACCTCCTCGTAAGTTGTTGATACCACTCAAGGTTCACACTATCGACTTCTCTCTGCTTCCGTAGGTTGATATCACCGAAGATCAGACATCACCAGAGCAACTGCGCGAGGCGTTCCGGGGGATCGCGACCGACAAGGTGCGTAATGCGCAGACGATCGTGCGGATGGCTTACGGACGTACATACAGCCTTTTGTGACTGAGCTCGACCTCCGTATCGCACATCTTCCTCAACCTGCGATCGACTATCTGCGCGAGGCAATGCCAAGTACTTCCAATGAGGCTGGAGAACCTGAGTATGATTATGAGCGATGGCTGGACGACGTATTTGCGTAGTCGGCTCAGCTTTTGGATAATGAATATGAGACATCTCGGTAGTATATGAGCCAATAGACACTTTTTGAACCCGTTCGGCAGACGTCCGATCATGATAAGAGGATCAGGCATCTGATCGTAAGTTGTTTCAACTCCACAGCCACATATAAGCCCTGCTCTCTTTTTCCCGCTAATCGTACCTGTTTATCTGCTTTCTCTCACAAAATGGTAGGTGCAACGACAGTTCGCGTACATTCATGAAGCTCAACCAAATCCAGGCTTCTGGCGTCGGTGTCCACCCAAATTGTCTCGAAGAATTCCAGGCCCTCAAGCTTAAAAAGACGCACAAATATATCATCTTCACGCTGTCAAGCGACTCAACGGAGATCGTTGTCGAGAAGACATCTTCCTCCACTGACTACGATGACTTTATTACCGACTTGCCCGAGACAGAATGCCGATGGGGAATCTACGACTTTGAGTTCGAAAAAGAGGGTGGTGGTAAAAGGAACAAGATCACCTTTGTCTCCTGGTATGTTGCGATATCTTCACATCGACTTTCCTTCGTACTTTTTGCGCGTTGTACTCGGTGTGCTTGTCGCTGTATTAGCTGATCTACGTTATAAGGGCCCCCGACTCCGCTAAGATCAAGCAGAAGATGGTATTCGCGTCTTCCAAGGATGCCCTGCGACGCACTCTCGTTGGTGTTGCTGTGGAAATCCAGGGTACTGATTACAGTGAAGTTGCATACGAAAGCAGTATGTTCTCGCTCCCTCAATATTGGTTCGATCTCACCTCACTATCACATCGATAGTTCTTGACAAGGCGAGCCGCGGAAACTGATTGGTCCCTTTCTTTCATATATCTTGTATCTTGTCTTGTGACCCAAGCCTACCCCAGTACCCGTCCTTCACTGGACAATTAACCATTGCAATTATCTTCCATCAATTGACAGCATTCCCTTTGAATTCCATGTAGTCTCATCCTCCTGAAGCAAACAACGCGTTAACTTCATTAACTTCTCTCCAGCATCTCTATTCAAACATCCACTTTCTCGATGTTTTCGCGGGCATTCCTGCACCTCTTCAGCGATAATTCTTTGCCGGTGTCGTTATCTACGCTTGTCCTCGGTCCCGGGCCAAGCTTGTCCTGAAATGATAAACTTCTAACATCTATTCACTAGAGTACTCATTAAGGAGCTTCAAGTTTTTTTTTCTAACTGTATCAATCTGAATATCATAGATACAGTATAGCATTCTGACAATCCAAGGCACGAGATTCTAGTGCCGGTTATCCGTCGCAACCTTCGTAATCAGATATTGATGGATGTTCGCGTAGTGGGACAATGTGCATCTTACGTCAGACGTCAGAAGCCTGCTTGTCTTTTCACCAGCCTGGTTTCGCAAATGACTCTGAACAAGTGCTTTACAATATTCATGGTTCAATTCAAGAAGGAGCCGCATAAAATAGGTTAGAATTACTACACCTTTTTGTTTCAGCTCAGTAAGGTCCTTTCTAAGTGGATCTTGCTCCAAAGCAGACCACCTGTAAAGACCTCAAAAGCCTTGTCACCTAGATTGACCAGCACTACTGGAAAGACCCCTCTGGCATAGGAACTATCTGATAAATGCACCTGCTCTGACCCTTAAAAGGCCTTGGGCAACTCTGTAATGGACCCCTATAACCTAACTCTAACACAGCCAATCCTCTTTCAATTGCCCCAGTCCAGATAATGTCATATAACCTCCTGGTTGGCTTCAAGCTATTGTTCCAGACTCTAACAACAAGGACAAAGCACCTAAATATAATGAGAGTGACTCTGAGGTTGTGAGCACAGAGTCTGAGGATAAACATCTGCAGGTCAATCACTTATGACATCTGGAAGTGGCCATTTTGTAGAAAATCAAGGAATAGCACTGCTAAGATGAAGCATACTTGCTCTGCAGCAAACTCAGACATTTCATCTAGAAATGCCCAGATCAGTATGCTTTTAGACAAGCTGTTTGGATGATAGATGTGGATGAGTTCAAATTCTAGTATGTAGATAATAAGTTGGTGATTCAGTTGACTTGGAAAATACACTAAATCATGGAATTGACCCCAATGTCTACTCTATCTCAGTTTCATATATACATGCTTTAGTACCTGCTCTAGACAACTTCATAGCATACTTATCTTCCTGATCCTCTCAGATTTTTCTGCTCTGAACTTCTCCCAACCCTTTTCTCTATCCTGATGCCATTGATATTCTGGTTGATAGTAGCACTATAGACAACTTTTTTGATAAAGCCTAGATTCATCACTCTTTCCTCCTCAAGTTTGGTTATCTGGCCTCATCCAACTAAAACTGTTTAATAGTAGCTTATTCTTTATTAAAAAAATTATATATTATATATACATTTAGCTCCACTTTGAAAACAGTACAAGGCAGAAGCTTCAAATGTTCATTACTAAGCTACATAAGGCTGCCTCCATTATTGTTCTAAGTCTTTCATCATTACACTCCACTAATCCTTGCATTGACTGGTAGATTCTTACAATGGCCCTGAAACACAAACACCCTTCTCCAATTCTGTTCTTTCTTCCCTTTGATTAAAACAAGCTGACCTCAGATCTCTTAGCAAGCTACATTTGAACTCAGCATAATTTTTCACTATTAACATTATACTTAGGAATATGAGCACTACTCATGTTGCCTTTATTGATAGTGAAGCTGCTGAAACCTTTGTAAGTACAGAATTAGGCCTCCTTAGCAAGGTATTAGATATTTTAATTGAACTCAAACTCTTTGATAGCTAGCCCACAACTTCTAGACCAATCTTGTATTACTTTATCAACAGTCTCTCCTTACCAAAGAGCCTGGAATTTCCCATTAACTTATAGATTATCCAGCTGCACCTTTATTACTCCAATTATCCTCAGATTGCCATGACTATATAGAGCTGACCCCAACATTAATTAGAAGGCAATAAATATTATGTTCAACAATAAAGGTGTCTGAATAACTATAGAAATTTCCCTCCAGTCCTAGCACTTCTCCACCATTAAAGAAGAACTTAAATCTAATTGTATCCCTCTCTCAAACTCCAAATTCCATCTCAAGCCTTGACTAAGGACCTTAGAGGGAAGAAAGACAACTACAACATCAGCAACTCCTACTCCTTCCTTAAAAAATCATGATGTCAATGCCAATAATTTTTTCTTTCCATTCTCTTCTTCAAAAAAGTCTCCTTAACTCTTACCACCTAATTCCTTTCCTTTAAATATTTTCTGTAAGAAATTCAAGGGCTTGCTTCCTCTCTAAACTGGTTTCTTTAATTTTAAACTTATGGAAACTCTAAGTAAAGAGACCTCAGAACATAGTCCACATGTTTTAGAGGGGCTACTCTATTCATCAAAATTTTCTAAGGTAGAATCTAGGCCTACCAGCTATATGTAATTCCTATTAGACAATTCTGCAGAGGATTCTAGTAAATGGAGTAGCCCTTATAACATACAGGCTATGTCCAGGAGTTCTCTTACTCAAAGTTTTGGTAGGCTTGAGGTTAGGGAAGGCAGTTCAGAGGGGAAGTGGGCCTTTAAACTTATTGCAGAGAAAGTTTGGAGAAAAGTAGTTAGGTAATGAGAATTGAGGGAATTTTCTTAGAGAAGGGAGTGGAGAGGGAGAAATGTTGGTGTTAATGTCATAATTTTCTGGAGGATTGTAGTTGAATTGAGCAAGTAAGGGGGGAGATTTACCTGGGATTAATTCTAGGCATAGTCAATTCACCCACTTTTTATGCTATCACAATCACCCCTGCTCCCTGCTCACTGTTAATCATCTTGATGGCAACTCATTAGTGCATATATACTGTAAGTAATATGTCCAAGACATTGTTGTCTCACACTGCACTTGCAGGTAAGCTATTGATTCTATGGAGACTCACATCATCTCACACTGCACTTGCAGTGCATTCTTGTTTCTAGATCTACATTATATCATGCATTTTATCATTTGTTCTTATGCATTAGTGCATGAAAAAAGCCTTGCTGCCTCCTAGATCTGCTAATAGCCATTTTACAAGAGGATCATCCACCTTCAGAGTTATGTCAACCCCTCTTTCAGCCACACCTATAGACATGCCACTATTGCTTGAGGAATTTAACTCCCTCTGGAACTCCCACATAGAGCTTTACACAATAGTTTAGAAGCTTCTCTTACAACTACTGCCAGCTCTCTCTACCAGTCAGTTAGCTAGTCTAGCCTTGGCCAACCTCTTGGCCACTACACCTACTAAAGCATTTATGCCTTCCATAGCAAAAGCTGGTATATCTGGTGTGTTGTCTACTGCTCCCCTTTCTCTTTATACATGTTTTCCCAATATTGATGCAACAGTGCTGGGGGCTATCATCTCACACAACTTCAAGGCACTAGACCTCCACAAGCTTAACTCAATACAGCACAACAAGGAGATGGCATA
>JABCKS010000402.1:0-20052 GCA_018851325.1 Termitomyces sp. DKA19 | reverse complement strand
ATGAGACTCACTATGGTCTCATTTAATTTTCATTAATTAATCATTCAATGAGACCTGTAATGGTCTTATGAGGGGAGTATATAATGGATCATGCATGTTACAACACCTAGTATACAATTATTATTATTATACAAGTATTATTAATTATTCTTTATATAATTTGTATATAAGTTGTGAGGTTACTTATGTAACCTCAAGTAGTCTTTTTCACACAACTGTAGCCAGAATCAATTGATAGGTTCTGACTTATGGTTTAGTGCATGAAAGGCTCAGTAACAGCATCACCAGATTACTGGTCCATGAGTTCCTGAGCACTGACCCCAATAATTCCTTCAAACATACACTATGTATTGCTAAATCACTAGCTTACATGTTCTCAAGTCTTGATAGCCCTTTAGGGCCTGTCCTGCCTAACAACAATCTTGCACCTACAGATCTCAATATAGGGCCCATCTTAGACCATGCCCAGGCCCTGCTACAATAGAAGCCAAGTCCCAAGGTGGGTGCTGCCCCCCTCTCCCCCCTCCTGGGGACCCTCTACCTTGCCCAACTCTTGGACTAGTAATCTGGTAATATATAGGTTGTGGTAAGGTCTGAGTAGGGAGCTGGGTACTTGGAGGTTGGGAGGGGGTGGTTTAGATAGTGTTCAGAGATGATGGGGGTTGGCAGGACAAAATTGGTGGAGTCTTGACAAGCACTCACAGTCCATTGGAATCAACTAGTGATTCAAAAACAGAAAGCAGGCATTTTGATAACTGTCCTCCAGGCACAAACAAATTAGTCAAAACCAAAGCTAGTTTGTATTAACCAGAATTGCCACTGGCTAGACAGGCCATACCATGAAACATTGCTACTAGAGGAGAGAAGAGAAGGAATGACAATTCCAACCAAACTTCAAAAATATAGGGAAGATTACAAAATCAGACTCAACTAATACCTTGACTCCAACAATGCTTACAGTAGTAAACATAGCCACATCTACTACTGAGCAAGCAGCACTAGTAACCCTACTCTATCACATATGCACTATTAGCAATTACACACAGTACCACTGCACTCCTATCATATTCCAACATATATCAATTCAGGGATGATCACTTCTCTGTCAATCAAGACATGTTCAATGACTATAAAGAACTGTCAACTACTATTAGAGGACAAGTGGCCTTCAAAGGTGCCATCTTCTAAGTAGTCAGATAAGGCACAGTGAAAAGAGTATGCCAAACTGCACATAAAGTATCTATATTTATTTTTAAAAATGCACTCTGTCAGGGAACCCTTCAAGTTTTCCCAGTTCTCCCCTTCTTACTCTCCTCAGATTACCTCCATGATAGTTTTCATTGAAGCTCCTTCTCTTGACCTACCTATAGGTCCCACTTTTAGCCTTCTAGCTGTAGTAGTTCCTTATACATAACTCAGATAGTGTTCACCTTTTGTGTAGTCACATGATTAGGTAATCATTACATAATCAAGTGAACATTTTTCCAACCTGGACAAGGAAGTTTTCTTAAACTTGTTCTCTTTTAATCTCTCTCTGCCAGTTGTGTGTTATGTGACTGAGCCACAGTCTGTAAAGGTCACCTTTGCAGCAGAACAAGTCTTGCATTTTGGTCTGGAAGCCCCCTTTTAGCTGCTAAATTCACTCTTCCTCCTAGAAGTCTCTTCCTCCTAGAAGTCTCTTCCTTACTGTTATATCCCCAAGGTGCAGTCTACTTAAGCTTGTTTCACCCTTCACATCAATGAACTCACTGGTTTATACCAATCTATGAAGGCTATCACCCATTCCCTTCAGATCCTTCTTGAATACCTCCCCCTTCCTTCAACTCCTCAGACAGTCTTTATGCCCTCTACAATGTCACCACCAGCTTGTTTTAATGCTTTGATAATGGCACACTCCAATAAAGAAGTTTCTTTAGACTTGTTCTTTTTGGATCTCCCTCTGCCAGTTGTGTGACTGAGCTACAGCTTTCAGAAGTTGCTCTTATACACTCCATGCATCTGACCTTGCCTCAAATCTAATCTTAATTACTAAGTTTGATAAATCTTGATTTCAACATATTGTTTGGCAGAGGTTAGGTCTACTTGAGAAACTCTAATGAGAGGGAAGTCTTAAGTAGAACAGGCACCAGAGGTATGTACTTACTCAGTTTGCTTAGAGGTAGCACTTTGCTAAAGGCAATGATTGCAAGATCACAAATGAAGCCAACAACTCTGGATATATAAGACTATCATTTGAGCTATACAAGTATTCAAACTATCCAAAATACTCCAGCCAAGAATTTAGGAGATGGATTAGTAATCAAAAGTGACTTATCTATGATAGGTCTATGTGAGGATTGTGTATATAGCAGGCATGTGGCATACCACATAATGTAGAAGTTAAACCCAAAAGGTCACCAAATGACTGTGCTCACATTAACTTGTGGAGTCCAGCAAGTGTGAACTCTATGGGTGGAGTGGTATATATGATAGTAGCAGTTGACAGCAGGTCATCATACATGTCAGTTTACTTCTTAATGAGAAAGGATACAGGGACCATACTTATGGCCCTAAAATCATACCATATCAATTCTGAAAGACAAACTGGCAGGAAACTACAAGAAGTCAGAGTAGACTTGGGGTATGAGTAGGTAAATGAGTCCTGGTCAATATACTTAGGTAGCCATGGTATAATCCTCAAAGTTACTATACCCTACAATTATGTTCAGAATAAGTTAGCAGAAAAGACTGATAGGACAATTCTTGAAGGCATATACTATATGCTAGCAGAGAGTAACCTGCTCAAGGACTTGTGAGCAGAGGCTAGAGCAGCCCAGATCTATACTGAGAACTTCCTCTTGACAACAAGACACTCTAACACTATTCCTAAACAAATATAGATGGACTGCCATCAATGAGTAGAACATCTACATCCTAGCAACTGTTATGCCTCAGTAGAGGTACTAAAGGAGCTAATAAGGTCAAAACTGGATCCCTGATCTGTGAAGATTCATCTGGTAGGTATGCTAATAGTAGATACCAGCTATATAATCAGGAATCAACATTGATTGTAACCTCTCAAAATGTAATATTAAAAGAGAAAACTAGCCTACAGATCAATCATCACCCTCAACACTGAGAAAGACAAGCTGTAACTTACCATAGACCCTAGTGAGCCCCACTCAGACACTTCTATACCAGGCATACTAATCTTTTGACAACCTATTGGCATCCAGAATATGCCTAGACCATGGACCTCTTTATGCCAAAATTATCTCTGAAAGCAACTTGGACTCCAATGGCCAAGCACTTATATCTATCCAATATACTTAAGCCCTCATTGTAACCCAACAGCCCCTGCAAAGACTATCAAGGGTCTCAAGACCAACTCCTGCCCTGATAGCAGCTAGGAAGACTGTACAGAGAGATCAGTTAGCAAGGACTGGAGGGGAGTATTGGGCTATAGAGGACATACTGGCAGCATCAATGGCAGAGAACTCTTTTGCATACTTATCAACTTTAGATGATAATATGCATGAGATCAATGTACTGAAGATGTACACAGAAGCAATGAAGAAGCTTCATCTATAGAAACTAGCAATGGATAGAGAGTTAAAGATGATGGAGGATAGGGATGTATTTGAGCTAGTGGATAAAATATCAGTGCTAAGAAACAAGAACCACTTGTTGCCCAGCAGATTGAAGAAATCCACTCTGATCAAAAATAGATAATGACTAGCATTTATGTCACCAGAGGGACTAGAGTGAGTTTTGCCATCAAGCCCCATGAACTCATAAATTGCAAAGCCCCCTGAAAGATGTCTACCTTCAGAAGCATGTATCTTCCTCCAACCTTGGTCCATCCTTTCCTCATAGCCATGTCAAGACAGTGAACCTACAAATCAATCTTTGAAGTTGAAAACAGCATAGGAGGCATATAGAGACATATATAGTGAGATTCTATTACCCAACAGATTTTGAGCAAACAAGCAGCTCTTTACACTTCTTTCCATAATGTTTGGCACTACAGCACTCTGAATACACTGTGATGATTATCAGAAATATTGTTTCCATTGTCTTTGCCACTCTTACCCTCAATTGTTCTGTCAATTAAGTGATATGCTGGGCAGACCACATATATCTCAGATTTCCTCTCTAAATACAAAGCCTTAATTGCAACATAGATATCATAAGGGAACATTCTGTATTAGTGCAAACTAAGAGCAGTGAATATATAAGGGAAAGCTTTTATGGCAATGTTTAAAAGCTTTTTGCACATTTGAAATAGCCAGTATGTGCTATGACAAGAAAAGTAAAGAGTGATGTAGCAAACAATAATCATAAGCATCACCACCTGTAGAAATACTGCCACTTTCATAACACTGGGCAAAAAATATACTGCTGAGAGGAATTGTCAATAATAAGGGAATATATAAATCTGCTAATACTGACCAGTGTTGAACTTGCTCCCAGCTAAAGTATCCTCCTGAGCAATGCATCTCACTAAGGCATCTTGCCATGTCTGCATTGTGACTTTGAAAGGGCTGTGGACTGTATCTTGCAAACAATTGCACTGTTTCATAAGTTCTAACCATAGCCAGAATCTTTGACATTGCCATTGAAAGCAGTTTGGCTGATTGCTCTGCCAGAGCTTATTTCATGTTATCTAGTTCCTTGATATTGCCTGCCAGGTTAATATAACTGCCTCTACTTGGGGCATGGTTAATATAAATGCCTCTACTTGGGGCATTCCCCACAGTCTTGATATCTGAATCAAGATTTTTGAGACCATCTTCAATTTCAGAAAGTAGAGATCAATCTTTCTGTTTTAGTAAAATAAGGATCTAGCATAGGAGCAGCAATTAATGGCTGTATTGCAGTAGGGTGCAAAGTGAGGCTGTTAATTAGGAGATTATTAACTGCTCTTGACAATGCAGCATTATGAGCAGCTTGTGCTGCCTGATTAGTCAATACCATCAATTAAATCTTCTCAGTATTATCATTCAATTAATGTTATTTCCAAGTGCAAAAGTTAATAAAGCACCCTTGTTCAGTATCTGAGATCATTTCTTCCTTACATTTTACACAGCTATACTGGCATAAAATGAACTTCTTATCCTTATCATCTGCATCTTGCATGATTGAGGAGAAATTCAAAAAGAGGAAGTAGCAGATGGGAAAGGACAAGGTGCAGAAAATCAGTTCTTCAGATATTGAATATATGCAAGATCATTGATCTTACAGAATGATTTGGGATATTTTTGCCCCAGAAAGACATGCCTCTTGACATTGTTAAATGAGTAAATGGATTCATTCTGAGTTGTGATCATTGTCCAGCCACAGTATACTGTTTGTACAGCAAATCAGGGTGCAACTTGCAAGGCATATTCTATATACACTGTTTCCAAATAAAGTCTACAATGATATAAAGTCAGCAAGGGAAGAGGTATGTCAAGCAGCATGGATTATGAAAACTTAGAACACAAAAACTGAGTCTTGTATTATAAAAATTATGATAAAACTGATATGAGATAAACTTGCATAGCCTGGGAGGCATCAGGACCTTCACTTCTGGCAGTGTTGCTAGTAGATGTTTCCTCAGCTTGCTGATGTACAAGTGATACAACATGAGAGAAACTGAACACAGTAATTCAATAAACTGGCAAAGTAGTCATACTTCAAGTCACAATGTTGGAAGCAACCATAAGTGTACATGTAATGTATATTATTATAGTTCCATATGTTATAGAATTTTAGTTGAGATTAATGACTCAACCATTTGATAGTCAATATGTGTTGATACAGCCAAGGATGCAAAGGTAGTTGAGGCCAGAGATACACTGTCTTAGGTTGCTAGAGCAAGACAACTGGCTATCACAGGAATGGGCTAGAAGCAACCTATTAATCCATGAACAAGGAAAAAGCAATCATACTTACATTGAGAGATTGATAAGAAAAAGTAAAAAAGAGATGTATGATGACAATTGCTAACTACAAGATTGAAAGAGCACCTCATTCTGCAGTCTGCAGCCACTTGTTCTTTAGTAATGCTCAATATATAACAACAGGTTTGTTCACTAGATTGGCAGGCTATCCAAATAGTAAATAGAAAGTACAGTAATAGTGTAACTTCTTACTCACCTGCTTTATCTGTACTTGGGCAGTAAAACTGCCAGAGCTTGATCCACCAACAATGACATGCTTGCCAATTGAGAGCTCAGTAGCAGCAAGTGCTTGTATTTGTCTTGAACCCTTCATAAATTTGTTCAAATTTCTTAAATGTTCTGACTTACTGCTCATTGGTGGTGTTTGAATGACTTCATGCATTACCATATTAAAAACATAGATAGTATTGTGGTCACTACTACAACTAGCAATCTTACTATCTTCAGCCTAGGCACCTTACATAGTGATGTTCTTTTAGAAATTGGCAGAAAGGATTGCTTTAGGAATAGACCCTAAAAACTAATGTATCTATATATAATGCTCTGTCAAATTATGCACCAGGAAAGAGTTCTCATACAGAGGAAGGGCTGCATAGTCCACTGCAAGAAGTAAGCAAAAAAAACACAAATATAGATAGAAAGGACTTACATAGCACATATCAAGTATTTTTTCCACATTTCTACCAAGGTCTATACATTATGACAAAGCCTAAAAATGAAATTCAATAAAATCAATAAAATCTCTGTTTCCAGAATCCCAACAAATATTTCACTATTTTTAATATTATAAACCAGAAGACTTTGATTACCACCACTAACAAATGCCAGGCTGATTGGTAGATTATGAGATTGACTTGCAATGGACCATAGCTTAATTAATTTAACTATTTATGATATAGTCAGAAGATAAAATAATACATCAAGCTCAACTCACTATCTGCATTGATGCTAAATGGTTTCAGAGTCCCACTATGACTTGCAATCACAAGTCACTAGTTTGTGGCATTGAATGCTTAAACAGCAACATTGTCATTAAACTTGAAAGCTTGAGGAGACCTAGAAGATCTTTGGACAAACCACTTAGTACCAGTTAGCAGGAAATTTAGGTCTGACCAGCACCACCCATGGTATTTTGTTTATACTGAGGAACTAGGGAAATGGACCCTCATTTACTTCTCATGCAGATTATCTTGGCTTTATTATCAGCATTGGGTTTTTGTATGTAAGACAAAGTGGTGACCTTTCCACAGGCTAAATCATGAAAAGTTTGTAAATAAACCAATTCTTTTGTTGAATAAATGTGAACATGACTATCATCACCTATAATAAAGACTGCAATGGTGAACAAGTCTGGGCAGAGTAATCACTCACTGCCAATGACCATTATAGTAGCATACAAGCTGAAAACAAAGAAACTAATTGGGCCTTTGCTGTTTTTGATGTTGACAGAGAATTTATATCAATTGTTTTTGGGTATTTATGAATATGAGATATGACTAGTATGAACATTAAAAGTGATACCTGTACAATGTGCATAGTAATAGGTGAATTGGAAAATGGCAATTATTAATTGTGAAGTAAAGACTGTGTAATATAGGACAAAGACACTACTTTTTTGTTTTCAAAGCCAGATGGGGATGCTTCCACAATGTTGTCAAAATGCTTCAGTTTAGAGAAAATGCATAGATAATTGCTATGAGGAAAAGTATACAATAAGTGGCAATGAGATTGCATATTTTGTGACTATATGCTCTGCCTTTATTCTGCACCAAATTCACAGTGTTTTCACCTCCATTGTTTCTACCTACTGCAGCATATATAGAGTTTGAACTAAACAATTTGCACAGAGTAGAAACAGGAGGGACACTGACTCATAACAATGAAAGTGACTTGGAAAATGAGCCTCCTTAAGATCCTGAGACTTCTCACACTTAAAGGAGGACCAATAAGAAGATTCCCTGGCCCCACAGTGGACTAGGCAGGCCTAACAGTGGTGAATTCAATCTTATAACCAAGCTCACCAAAACTGGCTGGTCCAGAAGGTCTGCTGAGCAGCTGACAGTGGGTTCTCACCTCTGAGACAAGTTTACTAATCTTGATAATAATTAACAACAGACAGCTGTCTATGTCCTAGCTCAAGAAAGGCCAGATACAATAAAATGTCATGGGAAATAAGACAAGAAGGAGGTGAAAAAGATATGTAATAAGGTATATGGATGTCAGTCACTAGCAGAGAGAGAACTTCATTTGTTGCATCAGATAATAAAGGATAAGAACTGGCCAAAATTGAAGATATGACAATTACTAGCCAGTCATTTGTATTCTGAAGTCAAAGTTGAAGAATGGTGCTACAACTGCTAGAAGTAGTGAATTAAAGGATATACAGGTGCATCTGCAAGCAATAATAAATAGAAGGAGAGTGAGCCTAGAAATTTAGAAGTTTGAATGTGAGTGAATCTATTGTGTGCTTAAGATCTTTACAGGTTCTCTTGTCAAAAGCCTCAAACTCTGAGGTCTCTTGAATTTCTACAAAGACTGTTGTGCTGCATATCAATCTTTCCTTGCATGTTCTATATGGAGTTATCTTTCTAAAACTCATTCATGGAAAAAATAACCATACTGTAAAGGAGGATAAATATTTGAATAATTTATTACCATCTATTTCTCTTCCAAAGTGCATGAACATGAAGAACCTTGAAAGAAACCAGTCTGATAGTGGGACATTAGCAGGGTATAGCCTACTAAAAAAAATTATATACTGAGTCTTGGCTGTTGTTAAAATTTTACTTACTTTCAACTTTGATATCTAAAGAATATGCTACATTGCAACATTCAAATTGATGGCAAAGGTAGACATGAGATTTTCTGATACCAACATATAAAAAGATCCTTCTTATGCTTTGAGACCCAGTTGAATGGCTCTAAACACCTTTATAGATGGAATATCTATTACTCAAAAAAAGTAAGTGGGGCACAGTGGCAGGACTTCAGAGAACTAGAAGTTAATGAAATCATCTGGTAAAGATAGATAGATAGGCTGCTAAATATACCATCTGTATATGTATTAGTTAACAAATTGTCAGTGAACAGTTAAGTAATAGTGGATTTACATACAACATGTGTGAACCATTATAGTGAAAGCCATCAGTGAGCACATTCAAAGTCATGTCACCTCAGGAAATATAGAGTGTTTCCTGAGAAAAAGGTGTTAGAAATATGTTTTTCAATTTCTCATACCTTTTTCTCAAGAAACATGTGAAATATTGTATTAGATAATTTTAGAAAATATTTGAAATATTTTTTTAGTGTTTCTTGCATAAAATAAGAAATTTTTCTGGTATTTATCTTAAGAAATGACAATAAAATAAGTTGAAATGTTCTCAATTATTTTCTTGGGAAACAATTAATATCTTTCAGCATTAAAAAAACCTTTATTATGTTCATATATTGTATCAAAAGAAAAACTCTTTGTTCTAATTGAGGGATATGTGGCAGGATATTTTGAGATATTTCTCAAGAAACATGCAATGGAAAAATGTAACAATCTTTTATGGAAACAATGTACAGAAACATGAATCACATTGCTCAGCACATGACTATTGATTCACTTATCAAGATGCTTATATGTAATAATTGCATCAAGTGAGAAAGATTACATTTTTGTAGGGACAACAATAGAGTATCAGAAATGAAGATAAAGAAAATTATTCATTTGAGAGCCAAATGTCTACAATAGTAATGAGTTCTATCAAATTTCCAACAAAAAGAATAATAACAGCTCAAGTTAAGAAAAATGAAGACTGAATCAACAGGACAGGAGATTGATTCACAAGGAAAATTATAACAATCAATCCAATCTCCAAGCCTCTTAAATTTGAGTTTGCCAGCTGTAGACAGTATATGGAATACTATATAGTTGGTAATGATCAGAGTAATCTTGTGTAGCCAAAGTGTTGCACAACTACCTGGGACAATGTCATTGAGAGGAACTCATCAACAATAGTGCATGTCTGTTTGAAAACTTAGTTTGTTGGAGCAGCACAGGACAGAGACTCATGAGTCTGAAACTTGTTAATTCTGTGTAGTCACAGAAAAATCTCAACACTGACCTGTGTTAGATAAATAGAAATGGTAGACTCTAGGTGAATGTTATTATATATGAATTCAAGGCTTGGCATTGTGGTTAGCTCTGTGCTAGTGGTATATTTGAGCTGGGAAGTTGGCATCATGATGGGTGTAAGAAAGAGTGTGTATTTGTAATCATTTGGATACTATCACAACTCCAGATATAAATGAGTAGTAGATGTCCTCCTCAGAATTGATGACAAAAATAACACTAGCTCAAATCTCTTCATTCCATTTTCTACTGACCAAAAAACTACAGAACACAACTACATGCCATGTCCCATCCTTCATCTATCTTAACAAAGCATTTTTTATGCTAAAAACACTTTGTTAAGCTTGGTAATTCAATTTTGCTGTGCTCAATGCTCCATCCACTCTCCTTCCACCCATTCTCCATCCACCCATTTTCTATCCACCCTCCACTGTCTGAAAAAGCCCCATAACATGACCAAACAACAGGACACAACCAAATGATGAGGGCCAAAGGTAGAGGCAAGGGTGCATAGATAGAGTTGGTAGCTTAGTAGGACAGTGGCAGGAGGGACTTAAGCTGGAAGGAGGGCTGGTTGTAGAGGCTGCAGCTGGGCTTCAGATCAACATTAAAGGTGTGTTCATTCTTCCTCTATACTGTCTGACATCCATCTTAGGCTTCAAATCATGATAACAGCCAACAAGATAGTCTGTAAGTTTTACAAGGCTAAGGTCAATGTAATAGCATATACACACAACTTGATAGAGGTGCATTTAAAGACCCCTAGTGCTCTCTATACTCTGATCTTTATGTCCATCTTCTTAGCTTGAGTGGGACTGTAAACCTACAACTCCTCCCCATTCATCTCTCTAATCACCTTCATACTCTAAGAGATGCAGACACACTTGATCCTATCAGTATATTTGTTTCCCTTTACTTGACCAAAGTATGGCATTCAACAAATATCCCATTGCCTTCAGTTCTCTTTGAAAGTATGCCCTCCAATGCTCCTTCTACAAATGAACTATGAACTTTGCAGTATAAACATTATTGCTGGATTGGATGCATATATTGATGTTGTCCTGGATAGAGGCCTAGAATTGAATTGAAAGATACTTAAAGTGAAAGACTATATATGAATCTATTGGCTCTTCTCCAGCTCAAGGACAGGGTACTCTTTAAGTTAAGAATTGCTTAAGCAAAAGATGGGATAGAACATTGGGATCTTGAAGGACCTGGCATGACTTGGCATATTAATGGTGCAGACAATGCTAGAGAAGCATTAAGTAAGTCAAAAGAAGGAAATAGAATGACTTACTGATCAGAGATAGTAGTTTAAGTGAAGGAGATGTTTGAGAAACCAGATGCCTTAGATATAATAGAGCAATGGTGTCTTCTAAAGAATGAGAACTTTGTATATGAACCTAAAGCTCAGATGATCATAAAAATGAGTTTGGGTGAACCCAGAAGTCATAAAAAAAGGATAGAGCTTGGGTGAACCCAGAGCTCATCAATGGTGATGTTCACCACACAGAAGAGACTGTATGGTTCTTGAGATACCTGACAGGTGTACATCAGGCCCTATACCTTAAGGTCACTCAACAAAGGAGGAAATTTGAGAATTGTGATTCTTAAACCCAAAACTTGAGAGGAAGTGCATGAATTCAGGTGAACTCAGAACTTGTGGAGAAGGATAGAGCTTGGGGGAATCAAGCTCATCAATAGTTTTGTTTACAAGTCTAGTCCTACTTCAAAGGAGTTTGATAATTATATAATCTATCCAGCAAAAACATAATAAGCATTAAGTAAGTGGGTGTGATCTGCAAGCAATATAATAGGGAAAGATCTTTGAGGTAGTATCATGGTAGCACAGTTGCCTTAGTCTATCAAGGCTACACTATAGAGAGATCCTTAAGATTGCTCAGCACAACAAGAGTGTGTGAGTTTGAGTTGGACCCAGAACTTTGAGGAAAATGATAAAGTTTGAGTAGATACAGGACTTATAAGGAAGTAAACAAGCTTGGGTGAACCTAGAACTCATGAGGAAAGGACAGAGCTTGGGTGAACTCAGAGCTCATGGTTATATCCAACAAGTCAAAGTTCAACTTAAGATGAAATGAAATTTCTAACTATGTCACTTGACCCTTGACTAATGTTTGATGCTTACATAACTCATTATGGGAATGCAATCAGCAATAAAGTAGAATCATAGATAAGGATAAGATCATAGATAAGATTATGTATGAGCACATCAACTGACAAAGAATACATTTTTGTAGAGATAATGATGGAGTATGAGAAATGAATGTGAAGAAAATTATTTATTTGAGAGCTAATTGTCTACAATAGTTATGAGTCCTGTAACTAATAGACAGTAAGTGCAAACAGGTCTACTATCATTTGTCAGGCTATATATATCTAGACTTGGTGCTACAAGTTATTTAGATCTGATTAACATAAAGAGACTGGATTAAAATGAGTAAGTGTATTGATTTTGAGCTCAGAGAAACTACAAACACATCTCAGTGATATAACCACCCAGTTGTCCTCCCATTTCAACCTTGCTCTGTGAGCTTCAATGTCCAAAATCATTGTGGCTCTAAGCTATGGGTCCAATTCAGTACTACAAATGTTTGCTCCCAATTCCTAATATTTTCAGTAAATGTTAAAAGAGAATGAAGTTGGGGGCTTCAGATGATACCCAACAATCTATGTACTATAAAGAGTTTGATTGTCCCTCCCTGCAGAAAACTCAAGAATGTTCTCAATCAGTAGAGGCAGAAACATTTTGCAAAAAGATAAAGCTGTTGCCCTTATGCCTCTTACAAGAGGTGTATGACAAGCCAAAGTGATGGATTTGAGATTTGATCATTGCTTTTGGAGGAATTTTGTAATACAGCTTGGTATGTTGAATTGCCAGACTATATTCTTCAGAAAGTGGGGCTAATTGGCCTTTCAGAGTATCATTGTCATCATCATTTACCTTAGTTGTGTAAACAAAAATGAGGTTGATAATATCATCCTCTTTAGTTGCCAGGATCTCACAGGTCTGTGGTTAAACAAGGGTTTGGAACATAGACTTGCATTCTTTGATAATGTTGGGGCAGGCCTGTTCAAGGAAAAGCCCTCTTACACTAGATGTTCAATGCCAAGCATATACAATTGTCTCTTCATATTTGCCTAAACTATGTCTTATGAATCAAAGCCAAATGAATATGTTGGTTTTACCTTTTTTGTAATTTATTGATATTTGCTGCAATTGCTCAATTGTATGCTCAAAAAGAAAGGCCCACCAACATGAAGCAGAACCAAATAATTTGAAGAAATCAGGAATGTGGAAGGCTATATAATAATTAGGGTCATATTTAGAGAATGGAAGAGGCAAGCAAGCTCTTTTCAATACTCAGTCATGAGCTCCAAATAATGTGCTCTATAGTTCACACTAGTCATCTGAGAAGTAGCCACTTAGACAGCTGAAGAAAGCAGCATTGTCAGATGCAGAAGATTTTTCTTTTGTTTGTCACCATCCCACCATAAGCAGGTCAAGGATATGGAGAGATTTACATAGCTGACCATCCATCATTGATCTGCTTTGAGCTTTGGCCCACTTGATAAGAAAGTCATCAGGACCAAAGTCACTTAGGAAGGTCTGATAATATCTTTGAGGTCAGCCCAAATAGTCTCCATTCTATCTTTTGAAGAAATTTCCCCATGAAACAATGTGACATTGTGTTCTGGCTACTGGAGTCACTAGTAGAATGATCTAAGTCAATGTTGTACATACACATTGACTAATTTATACATACCCAAAGAATTGCATGAGCATAGTCTTCTTTAATCCCTTTATTTCCCATTAATAGTTGAATACCTAATCCTGTTTTCATATGGACCAGAGCTTCTTTGCACAGATTTCTCTATCTCTTAACTGCTTTATCAGAAGCCAGGCTGTCAGTGTTGAAATCAATAGGCCATTGAAGCTACTAGCAAAATGTATATACATCATTGAAAATCTTTGGCTTATTCTCGGAATCTGGCTTAGAATTGGCTTTATTATACTATGTATTCACCACAGTCAACTTTGTTAAAGCTCCCTTCTTGGTCTTGTGCTTCTTATTGTCAGGGTCATAACCAAGGATGTTCTGGAAGTGCTTATTTATCAACCCAAGAAAGAGATTATATATAACATTGATGACAAGGTATTTTGATGCCTTGTAGTATGGAAGCTGAAGAAGCTCAGTCCATTGTAAACCCAATTTGCCAATAAGAGCAGACACCTTTTCTGGAAAAGAAGCCAAGAAGTAGTTTTCAGCCAAGTCTTGACATTCTTTATCAGTTTGGAATTTCCACCATTGAACATCAAAATTACTGAGTTTGTAAGATGTCCTGTTGCACAAACAGCAGGAACAAAAGTACTTATGATGGATTGAAGTAAAGCCTTCAACTTTTCAAACCATCATAAGATCACAAATTACAAAAACAATGGCACACAGAATCAGTCAACCATAAGGGAAGTTGGTGGTCTGGCTAAAGACAATACCTGACCAGAGATCCAAGAATTCATCAATGATGGGGTGCAAGTATGGATTCATTCTGCCCATTTGGGCCTCAGGTTCCTTAAGGCCAGGAATGATGTAGACAAACATATTCTCTGGTCTATACCATTCCTTGATAGGTAGATTGAAGCATGGAATGCATATCATGCCAATAGAGATTTTTTTTCCAGCTTGTTTGTTGCCCAAAGGGTTGAAGGAATCTACACTGAGTGAGAAAAGATAACAACCAGCATTTTCACCTCCATAAACACTAAAGTGGGATTTTTTATCAAGGCCTTTGAAATTTTAAATGGAAGAACCTTGAAAGATGTCCTTTAGTATTCCATCAGAAGGCATATCCATTTGCATTCAAGCCTAATCTATCTTTTTGTCATATGATTCTTGCAAGTGTCACCCAGCAAATCAATTGTTAAGGTCAAATACAATGTAAGGCTGGATGGGAACATAGATGTCCAGTCAGCAAGTTTTTATTGACTTAGGACAAATAAGCAATTCTTTGCAGAAAGCACCATGCCAAATGGCATCACACTGTAAGGAGTAGATAAGTACTTTGCTGGTATTTCCTGCTTTATTATTGGAGAATTTAGGCTTGTAAATTGCGTAGCACTTTGGATAGAAAGTGTAAACCAAGGACTTTCCCTTTATGCAAAGGGGATTCATAGTGATACAAATATCAACAAGAAATTTATCAAGAATGACAGCAATAGGATGCAGAGTAGACAGAAGAAAGAAAAAAGCAGTGGTCATAATTTTAATGTACATCTTGAATATCCAGACACTTCCCCTATAAGAAAGGTATAGGACAATATGGCAGATGGTGATCATGAAGACTACAAGTTGGAGAAAAGGTGCCACTTTGCTAAAGCTGAGGAAAAAGTAGTCATTTGAAGAAGAAAGAATCAGGGAACAATTTATGCACATTGCCATTAGTGACTCACTTGTGTTGAATTGATTGTGTGTGAGTGCTAGTGGCTCTGCAATTCATGTGTCTAGTGCATTAGTCCATGACTCCATTGTCCTGTCGAGAAGGCACTCAACATCCTGCTATAGGGTGTTGACAATACTGTGCATGTGTACAATGGCAGGAGTCTTGACTCTTCCAATGGTATATAAATATGTAGTTTTCTCAACTAAAGTTTGCTCAATTGTGTCTAGTACCATAAGTTTGTCTGCAGACATATGGTCACCTGCATGAAATAGAGCCAAACCAATCACTTGCACCTTGGTGCACAAAGATTCAAGAATACCTCAATCTCCTTAAGACAAACAATGAGTTTTCTTACTCTGTTGATTAATAAATTTGGCTTATTACTAGTTACAGGTGGAAATATTGCCAGATGCACCACAATATTGCTCAGTGAACAATTATTCATAGTGATTGCTATCTCAGCTTTGTAAGCCTCCAAGGCTCATGCTTTGTATGCTAAGGCACAATCACCTAATTTTTGGGGCTTGTCCTCCTTTTCATAATTTTGAAGTGTCCTGGCATCAACCAAGGTGCCACAAGTGCTGTCTGGAAGCCAATTCAGATGGTATTTGAATTTTATACAAGTGCAGACTTTGTCTTTTGGCAACATTGAAGAGGTAGTAAAAGAGAGGGAGGCAATCATAAGTAGCCAAGAGATGAAATTCATATGCAGACTAAGTGAGATAACATTCAATGGAAACATTAATTAGTATGACAAAGGTTCACTATACAATGCTCTGTGGAAAAAATTGAGAACCTCCTGCACCCTGTGGCCCTATGCCCTATGCCCTATGCCCTTTAAAATTATAGCTTATAAGCACTGTGGGTGATGGAGTCTTTTTTTAAAAGAAAAAGGGTTAGAGAGATATGTCATGCTATCTCAGATAGGTTTATTTCTCATAGAAAAAGGCTTTATATAATGAAAGATGACTTTTTCCATAATAAAAAGTGGAAAAAGCAATAGCATAACATATGTCTTTGACTCTTTTTCTTCTGGAAACAGATTCCAACACCAGCAGTGAAGTTGACATATTTCATACAGATGAAAGAAAGGGCTGTAACTGCAGCCTGGGCTATATAAGGAGTCAAAATCAAACATGTGCCAAGCCAGAATAACAATAACTATGCAAATTATTATTGGATTCTTTTAGGCAATCATTCTCTTTGTCCCCAGAAAGACAAAGAGTTTTGCAAGTTCCTGTACATGTGCAGGGCAAAATAATGATAACAAAGAACAGGTGATTATCACTATTCACATAATAAGAAGTTTGGTACCTCTATACAACTTTATTTTCCAAGGAGAAGATACAAGGAAATATTACAGGTTGTCAACAATGTGAAATGGTTCTTCTACATCATCCATCTTGGCAGAGTCTTCCTCTAATAACTCCAGCTTTGTGGTAGTAAAACTCTGTTGAATATAGCCAATGGGATCTATGCATTGTCACATAGACCATTTGTTTCTGTTGTTCATTACAGTCACACCTCAGTGCTCTCTGTTCACTCCTCACCTCCACCTTTGGCCCCCATCATTTAGTCATGTCCTGTCATTTGGTTGTGTTCTGGGGCTTTTTTAGGCAGTGGAAATCAGAGAGAGGACAGGTGGAGGGTTTGACAAAGCAAATTGAGGAGGATGGGTGAAGGGAGGGTGAGTGGAGTGTTGAGCATGGCAAAATCAAATTACTGAGCTTGACAAAGCATTTTTAGCATAAAAAATGCTTTATCAGGATGGATGGAGGGTGGAACATGGTATGTGGCTGTGTCCCATGGTTTTTCAGGCAGTAGAAAGGGAAATAAAGAGATTTGGGCCAATATTAGTTTTGTTGTCAATTTTGAGGAAGATGTCTACTACTTATCAGTATCTGGAGTTGTTATGGTATCCAAATGATTATAAATGCACACTCTTTCTCACACCCATCACAATGCCAACTTTTTAGCTCAAATATATCCATCCAGAGCTGACCACAATGCTGAGCCTTGTGTAGGATAACATCTGCCTAGGGTCCACTAATTCTATCCATATGACACAGGTCAGTGTTGAGATTTTTCTGTGGACTACACAGAATTAACAAGCTTCAGGCTCACAGGTCTCTGTCCTGTGTTGCCATACTGGAGTGCAACAACAACTAACCAAGCATCAACCAGACACAGCAACTCACTGTTGTTGACAAACCCCCCTTGATGATGCCATCCAACTAACCAAGTGTCAACCAGACATGCACCAATGTTGACAAGTTCCTCTCAATGATGCCATTCTAGATAGTTGCACAACACTTTGGCTGCACAAGATTTTAATCTGCTCATTACTGATCATATAGCATTCCATGTGCTGTCCATAGCTAGCAAACTCGAATTCGAGAGGCTTGCAGATTGGATTGATTGTGGTGATTTTCCTTGTGAGTCAATCTCCTGTCCTGCTAATTTAGTCCTCATTTTTCTTAACTTGAGCTGTTGTCATTCTCTTTGTTGGAAATTTATGAATTTTGTACCCTATGTTACCCACCCATTACTACATATAAGCATCTTGATGAGCAAATTGACAGTCATGTGCTGAGCAATGCAACATGTGTTTCTGTACATTGTTTCTGTAAAAGATTGTTACATTTTTCTATTGTGTGTTTCTTGAGAAATATCCTAAAATATCCTGCCACATGTTCCAACAAAGAGTTTTTCATTAGATACAATTCATGAATGCAACAAAGGTTTTTTTGGAAACACATGCTGAAAGATATCAAGTGTTTCTCAAGAGAATAATTGAGAACATTTCGACTACTTTTATCATTCTTTCTCGAGATAAATACCAGAAAAATTTATCATTCTATGCAAAAAACAATAAGAAAATATTTTAAATATTTCCTAAAATTTCCTGATACAATATTTCACATGTTTCTTGAGAAAAAGGCATCAGAAATTGAAAAACATATTTCTGACACCTTTTTCTCAGGAACACGCTACATTTCCTGAAGTGAGGATTGCTCATTACATTCAGAGCCATTTAAGGAAGCTTACTAAGCACAGCTAAGGCAGAATTGAGTACTCCATATCGATCCACCACCTATTTGAAATGCGCGGATTGAAAAAGGTGAATTTAAGCCGCCAATTCGCTCCACTTCTCCTCTTTCGGATGTCATCTGTCTCTATGAAATTACCACGCCAAAACTTCTCCTCCCCTCTCCCCTTTCCCCCCACGTGGTTACAGCTTACTGATTCTCCGCTACGGTTTGCCGTTTCTCCAACGCCTTCCTCTTTTCAATGGAAAAAAATAAAGAGTACCAACAAATTGCGTTATTTACTACTACAGCAGGGTCTCCGCTTCGTTCATAAACAGAAGATCCCTTGGTCGATGAACGAGACCGCAAAACCGAGGTAACATAGTGTTGTTTTTTTGTTTTTTTCCATCCTGGTGCAAGCCTCGAAGTGATGAATCTTGATCTGTAGCCTGTCGCCAAAAGAATACCTGGAGTCTCTCGTTGCGCCTATCGTGAAAGTCTTCAACCAGTTACGTAGTCCAATTTTATGGCTTATAGCATATAAGGATGGATGAATGTAAGTTAATATCGTGCCTTTTTATTATAACAGGACTGAAATATGTAGGTATCTTTGGCATAACTTTTCAATCAGCATTACTTGACTCCATACGTGTTGGAACCCCAATGATTCTGGCGTTAGTAAGTGGATTCTGTAGGCCCAGGATAATCCATAATACTATTTTTCCGCAACCCGATGACTTACTCGGATCTGAAGGCGATATTTCGTCGTTCGTGTCGCACGTTCTCTCCCAAGCTATGGATCTCAATCCTGTCGCGAGTCCTTCCGCAATCATTATGACGAACTTCAGGAACCTCATCAATTTTTTCCCTCCTACGCGCGCTAATCCCCAACCTTCTTATGAAGAAGTCTCAACGACGCAATTTTCTCTGGCTCTACAAGTCGTTTCTGCCACATGTATGTATGGAACGCTTCCTTCGGGTTCTTAGATTCAAAGTCCCGATCCTGACATTGGAATAAACACAAATCTCTTTCTTCCCGAGGGTCCTCCTCAAGATCCTTACCAATCTTTACTGACAGATGAAGAAGTGTTCGCAACCAACAAACGTCAATCGGACTTCGGTATTCCAACATTGGTTCGTGATAAATCCAGAGCGCATCAATTCTTCCGTTGGAGGACGACATTCAACGCAAATCTTGCAAGATTGTTGCTCGTCCCAATGATGTACTTAATGCTATTGCAAGCAAGTTCAGCTTTATGCATCCTCCTCTTCACCCCATTTACCCGTTCGATGCTTCCGAGCTCCCAGTAGACACGACTCTACATTTGAAGGAAACACAACGTCAATCACCTCTCAAGGATGCTGGACTTATGGAATATTTCATGCGCAGTAATTCCTTCACGGTCAAGATTCTAGATGTCATTGCAGAGAGCTCAGAATTCAGTATATGTACTGTGTATCGTTGCCAAATTACTTTGATTTGATGGCCGTTCTGTCTCTCTGTCTCCATCTCTCTGTCTAA
>JABCKS010000401.1:0-20060 GCA_018851325.1 Termitomyces sp. DKA19 | reverse complement strand
GACTCTTGATGATCCTCAAGACATGCTTGCATCTCCCGACGGTTGGCACACAGTTGGCAACACTACGTACAAGTGAGCAGTTGTCGGTCATTTCACTTGTCGATCGTGATTGACTACTGTCTGTTTCTAGTGCAACGAGGTATTTCGTTTTGGAAACAATTTCATTAGTACGATTTCTCACCGACTATCAGGGGAAATAACGCCATGTCATACCAGGGTGGTATAACTATGCTCTCAAACCCTTCATCGCCGGTGCTGAATTTTATTTACGTCCAAAACCCCGATATTTCTCCAACAATCGCTCCGAACGTCGATGCAGCGAGGACAAACACATTCTACGTGGTCAATACGCTTCATGATATGTGGTACAGGCACGTAGCGCCATTTGATCCAGATGATGCTCCATCAACATTTTAAATGAACATGATTTTTTTTTTCCAGATATGGATTCACAGAGGTATGGGATCTATTTTGATTGGTAAAGTTCGGACCGGAAAGTGACATGTGGGGATTCATCAGGCTGCGTACAACTTCCAGGCCAATAATTTCGGTAAAGGCGGACTTGGGAATGATTATGTGACCATTGAGGTTCAAAGCGATGCAGGATTGGACAATTCAGATTTCGTGACGCCTCCTGAGTTAGTCGATCAGAGTTATCAGTCTTCTCTCTGTTGTCGATTCACATGATTTCCAGCGGTCAATTTGGACAGATGCGTGAGTATCCCCACGTAAGGCTATCGCCACATGCACCAGACTCATTCTACTTGTGACTAGACATGTACCTCTGGGATTACACTATGGTAAGGAACTCCAGGTGTTTTTGGCTCTATGGGCATCTTGATTAATAATGTGGTACGGGATATATTCAGCCGGAGCGCGACGGCTCACTTGAGAACGATATTGTCACGCACGAGAATACGCACGGTATGACGAACCGAATGGTCGGGGGTGGAACTGCAGCATGTCTCCAGACGCTCGAGTCTGGTGGACTTGGAGAAGGTACATTGAAGTTCCTATATTATTCCAATGATCTCGCTGATTTTGGCTCAACCTTGAAGGATGGTCTGACACGATGGCAGAGTACGCCACATCTTCTTTTTCTGCTCTCCAGAATGGTCCACTGACGTGCATGGGTAGCTGGGCCGAACACAACTCGAGCACAGTGTCCGATTTCGTGTTGGCGCCCTATGTTATGAATTCTACTGCTGGGATAAGGGGATATCCGTACTCGACTAACAAGTGCGTTCCGCTGCCTCCCTTTCTGGTCGTCTGATTCACGTTCAACTAGCAAAACAAACCCGCTCCGCTACTCTGATCTACAATCATTCGGTGAAGTCCACAGTGTGTTCCTTTTTCTCTCGCCTCTTCCACTAACGAATCACTCATGACTCGTCCCCAGACATCGGCGAAATATGGGCCAACATGCTACACAATGTCTATGCCTCACTCGTCACAGCGCACGGGTGGTCCGCAAACGCGCGTACAGACCCAGGTGGAACGGCTGGAAACATCGTGTTCTTACATCTATACATCGATGCGCTGCCTTTGTTGCCCTGTAATCCTACGTGTGAGTTTACTTCCTCGTTTCGTTTCTTTTATTTTTTCCTTTCTACTTTAAATTCTCTCTGGACTTCCCTAATCGGTCTTGATCTCCTGAGTCGAAAGGAGTCAAGCCGGAACAATCCTGATGCAGACGCTAACAACGGCTAACAACTTGTCGCATAGTCCTTAACGTCCGTGATGCATGGCTACAAGCAGACGTAAATCGTTACGCAGGCGCGAACAAGTGCCTCCTCTGGGTCGCGTTTGCGAGTCGGGGCATGGGCGTGAATGCGGCGGATTATCAGGATTCGGCGAATGTACCAGAGGGATGCTAGAATACCTTTGTTTCTCATTTTTTCCTGGATTGACAGTATGGTTGTCGTGATTGTGGTTATATATGGCCATATGTCCTGCAAGTCGGAGTGGAACATGGTTGTGCGGCTCGGTCAAATAACTTTTGCGGTTCCGAAAAAGTAAATTTTCAACAGATTGTTCCAACACATTGCACATGTAGATACTGTTCATCTGGCGCTGCGGGTGATTTCATATTCTTACTACCCTGCTTTTTGTTTTAGAGGACCCGAGCACTTTTTTGACAATTGCCGGTGGCGCGATAGTTGATTATGTGTACCGCATGTGCTCTTTTCCCATATCCCCCTTGCCTTCATCAGAAAACTGAAAGGGTTCCAGATAAGACATTGTGATCCCTTGTATTGAGAGAATTATTTACATCGGAGTGACTGAGGAACTTACTCTGTGATTCAACAGGTTATGCACTTCCACAACACCGTCAAGCCACAGCTCCGGACAAAGATTGACTCACCACAAAAATAAACACACTTACATCCAACAAGAACAGCCACAGGGAAATGACATCCACAAATTTGTCCAACCCACCAACCTTCCCTGAGGAGGCACATTTCGATGGCACAAACTACACAGCATTCAAGAGCGAAGTCCTCATTGCGGTGGGAGCGTGAGGAGCCTGTGGCTCCCTGGACAAAACAATCAAAAGGCCGAATGCCTCCAAACTGAGTAAACTCGACACACAAAAATAGAGACAAAAGCCACTGAGTGGTCGTCAATGCACCCCTTCTTAGAGGAGTGGGAGGAGAGGGATGCATGGGCATTAGGTCTAATCATATACAACACCGAAAATCCAGTTGGACTGGGGATCAGCATGGATGACATGGCAGCAAAGGCATGGATAACCCTGAATGAGAATTATGGGTCATTCTCTGAGATAGCCACAATGGATGCTGAAAAATGCCTATGTACCACAGAGTTCAGCAATGGGTTGGATTTTCTGAAGCACATTGAGGATCTACAAGAAAAATGGAAGTCTGTGACTGAAAAGGGAGCAAAGATAGATGATGCTATCTCTAGAACCATCCTGATGGGATTGCCACCAGAATTATGGAATGCAGCAGTCACAGGAATGTATGCAATAATGACAACAAAGGATGTCATGGCAGCCCTAACCCACTGGGATAGACTCATGTCTCAGAAACAGAAAGCTGGTGTCTTGGCAACGGCACAGACAAATCAGACAAAACTGAAGTTAATCTGTGTAAATCCAAATTGCTGCAGGATGGGTCACAAAATTGAAAATTGCTACAGGAAAGGAGGAGGAGAAGAGGGTCAATTTCATCCAAATTTTAGAAATAAAGGGAAATTATCCAGGACACCCTTGAACAAGACTCTAAGCCAGAAAACAACCCCAATGGCAGATGTGGCAGTGTCGACTACACCACAACCCACCAAAAGTGCACATGTTATATATACACTATTGGCCACTGCCTCCAAAACACTAGAACCTGCCACCTACACAACAAAAGCAGTGAGCATCCCCACCTATGCAGACTCTAGCACCATAGACCATTTCTTTGTTGACTGAAATACATTCATTGACTATAAAGAACTACCAAAACCAATTGAGGGACATGCAGCCACCAAAAGGGGCACTATTCAGAGTAGTAGGACAAGATGGTCAAGAAAATCTGTCATACCCCCCTCAGATTGTCAGAACTTATCTTCAAAAATGCACTTCATGTACCCAATCTGTCATCAAACCAAATCTAAATAAACCATTTTGATAGGGCAGATCATAAGGTGTCATGATGTGGAGGATTATTCCATTTCATTTATCCATTCTTGTCCAGTGTCTACCCTGACTTTGCATAGCTTCCTTCTTGTTTGACATTTAGGTTCCATGTATTATGACTTGGAAGCTGTGAGTGTGGTGTTGGTATCTTTCTTTGTCAAGAAGTACACCAATATGAATGACATGCTGCCATCTACTACAACCATCATGTATATAGTTCCTCCTAATGACTCAGTGTCTAACAGATCCTATAAGTCAATGTGTACTCAATTGTTTGGGTGTTCCTGGGCTCCACAATGGCATCATATAGTCTGGCTGAGTGTTTGTCATACACACAGTCTTCACAGAGTCCAGCCACCATAAGGTCACCCTTGATGTCTAACCCATTGGCTAAGTTTTTTGACAGGACCTTTCTGATGGTTTTGACACTACCATGCCCAAATCTTCAGTGCCAGACATCCAGGGTTGTGGTTTAAGTTAATGGCAAACTGAACTATACTAGAGGGTGTCCAGTGTATGTTAGCCAAGAGTGGGTTGCCTAAGGAGCTGTGGGCAGAAGCAGTGGCTGTGCAGGTATACACAAGGAATTTACTCCCCTCATTTCACCATTCTGGAGTTATCCTAAAGGAAGCATGTTTGGGATAAAGACAGAGTGTCAACCATCTCAGACCCTGGAGGTGTCTTACATGGGTAAAGGTAACAAAGGAGATAATGAGGTCAAAGTTAGACCTATGCTTAGTTAAAACTCACCTGGTGGGATACACAAATAGCAGCTACCAACTGTTTGATTAAGCAGCACAATTTATTGTGACCTCAAGAAACCCAATCTTCAAAGAGGGAACTGGACATTGTGCAGTGACATGTATAGAACTTTACAACAATGAACAATTCATCAGACCAATACTTGATATCATAACTGTCACACAAGGTGTCATTACCTCATGCCAACCAATTGCCTAAAGGATTCAAGCCAAGCATATACCTATACAGCATTTGCAATGACTATCAATAAATGACAAGGCCAGTCAGTCAGGGCATGTTGGATTGGATCTTGAATTCTTATATTTTGACATGGACAACTTTATGTCACAGTGATTGAATGCACATCTGGCAATCATATTAAGGCAATTTTGTCACCAGACAATACATCAAGCAAGACAGCAAATATTGTCTATCAAGAGTTCCTTGGTGGTTTACAAATACAAGTATTACTATCAACAGATGGAAATACTTTTACTAACTTCTATCAATTTGAGTACCTAACAGTTTTTTGGACTTAAATCATAGCATTGTGATTGTAACATTTTGTATGGACTCCACAAATAATATATGTTTGAAAGACTGGGACTAAAACCGGGCATCCATGCCGAAGGCATGGTCATAACACCTCGTTTTATTTAGCCTTTCTCATGATATGAGTCAGCGGTATTGGCAAGGTCACGCAAGGCCGCACTGGAGCCACAAACCAAAGTGCCCCTTCTTTTTGCGCCACTAGCCAAAAACCCTCAATGCCTGAAAATTAAAATTCTCCAAAAGATCATTGATCCGTGTAAAAAGTATTATTGCACATCACGATACAGCAACAAACATGTCATCGAGATAAGCTGATCAATCATGGTTCAAAAGAATCTTTATATTAGAAGGATCGCTTTTTCTCAGAGGATAGAGGACGACAGAGATCCACCTCCGTGTCCCCTCCTCACCCTACCAACTAAGAATCATGAATTCAACATCTCAGATGGCTCCGAGTCTGCCACCGATCCCACCTGACATTGATTCCAAGTGGGTGGAGACCGTTTTGCAACCAAAATGATATGCTGAGACACATTTGATCAACTTTGTAGAGCAGGTCCACCAGTATGATTCTTATGTGGTTCGGACCCTTGAACATTTATTGATCACTTCCTTCCCTGCAGCTTGTTGCAGTCATGCTTGTCTGGTTTCTTTACGGCATCACGGTGATGCAAGTTTGTCAGTTATTGAAGTATTACATGTTTTTATAATTGTTGACCAATCTTCAGATGTTTACTATCAATGGTTCCCAAATGACAAAGCCAAAATCAAAGCAATTGGTAAGAGTTTCAATCGACGTATGGTTGCTACAATCTCACTTTGCAAAATCTCCATCAATCATTGAGTCTACGGAATGTTCTTTCTGGATACCTTACAGTCAGTACTTGTTGCTGCAGATGCATTCCACTGGTTTGCCAGTGGCTTTGGAAACATGGAAATGCTCGCTGAATCTTTCATCGCTCCTTTTGATTCACCCATGTTGGAAGGGGTCATGGGTCTCGTTGAGCAGACCTTCTTCTGCTGGCGCTTGCGGGTTCTGCACAAATCGTGGTGGTTACCTTCCACGATATTTCTGGTGAGTCGTATGCAGCACTTTCCAGACCTTCAAGCTGATTGTGATCTGATGTTATTGCCATTCTACTACAGGTGGCAGTCAGTAGTCTTGTGGGGGGCATAGCCGTTGGTGCTAAAGTACGTTTTTCTCTTCTTCCTTTCATTCTGATTCATCTGATTCATACCACGGTACTTGCTCAGGGATTCGAGATGGGTGTTTTAAATCTTCTTGGCACTCTGGAATGGGAAGGATCTGTGAGTCACTGATTGAAATTTTTCTGGGCGATGTCGACAACACCATTTAGCTCTGGTTTGTCGGGAGTGCCTTGACAGATACAATGATTGCAGTAGCCATGACTATACTTGTAACAATTCTTACCCTTTCTTGTTGCAATATCCATTCTTATTCTTACAAATAGCTTTTACGTTCAAGAACGGGCAAGGTTAAGCAGACTGACAATGTTTTGACACGCATTGTACGCCTCACAGTGGAGACAAATGCAGTGACTGGTACAGTAACATCTACATTACGGCTGCCTTTATTCACCGCTCAACCTAGCTTCTGTCGCCATCATATCGGTTCTATGCCTCTTCGTAACCCCAGTGGGTGACTTGTTCTCGAAGCGTTTCCGATTTAATCAGAACATTGAATAGCATAATTCTACTATTATCATGACTCCGTAAGTCCTCCATTCTCCTCAATTTGACTTGACTCACACCTTCATTCTTTTTGGAACATTTGAGAGCATACGCTCTTGGAAAGTTGTATGTCCTTCATTCATCTATGCTCTTTAGTCACTTGATTGACATTTTGGAAGATACGCGAATACTCTTCTGGCTGTTTTGAACAATCGCTTTTATATGTCCTCTGGGGGGAGGTTCCTGCAAAGCCGTACATTGCCCTCGAATGTAATCGAGATCCAGTTTGGCCGGCCTTCATGGGAGTTGTCCCAGGCACAGAATACAGAACTACGACGAGATAATCAAGCAGGACAGTATAGAACACAAGTGTTCCGCAAAACTGAAATCGCGAAGGATGTCTCACTCCAGACCGTAGTCTAGCACCAAGACATTCCATACGTGCACCCTCGATCAAGTATACACTAACTGACGGGGAGCGATTACATATACTTACAGAATACGTACATGATACACACTGCCTAGCATAGATCATGGCATTTAAATTGTAGACAATACAGGTCAGGTAACAACATATAGAATTGCTTACAATTAGGTATGTTCAAAGTCCCCATTGATCTTGCCTATTGCTGCATGAGGCTTGAACCCGTCAACTGAAAGCCAGATACTACATCAAATTCTATATGGCATCTCAACAAGTGATGACCAGGGACCTCTACAAAAAGATAAAATAGTCATTATCAGCAACAAATGGGTCTTATCAACAGTCATTGCATTATATAGAGTGATTGATTGTTCAACATTGAGTTTAGTTTATAAGTGAAACTTTGACAACTCTAGGCTATTGATATACTGAATATTTTATCATATAAGTGAGTTTTGTGTATTTGAGCTATAAAATGCTTAAAACTATTTTTAGAATGAAAAAGTATGTATTGGCCTATCCATTGGTAATTAATGTTGATCAACATTATATTTAGTAAGCAGTGAGTTGAAAACTTAGGGCTTTAACTGAGTGCAGCAAGGTTGGAGCTGGGACTAAGCATTGAGTTGGATGTCTTAGACCTGTCTGGGTGCAGCAAAGTTAGGTCTGATACCAAAGGCATAGACTGTAGCTTGTCTATATATAATAAAATGACGTGTGTGGGTAAAAAAAAAGGAACTCAGTGCTGGCAAAGAATTATATAAAATTGGTCAGCATGATGGCATCAAAAACTTTGGCTTTTTACCTGTGCACACACATCCAGCATCAAATACATTGAATATACTGATTAAAATGCTTACAAGATTGCTTTTTAAATGTATTGGCCTATTTATTGGCCTATTTATTGATAGATTAGTGTTCAAGTGACACTTTAACAACATTATACTGAATATGTCATCATGTAAATGAATTTTATTGTTTTTAGGTATACAAATACTTAAAGAATTGTTTTGAAAATAAGAAAGTATTTATTGATTGATTAATGTTAGCCAACATTGAATTCAGCTTATTAGAAAAACTTTGACAATTCTGGGCTATTAATATACTGAATATCACATTATATCAGATACTATTAGAATATTCTATATTATCAAAATGCTGGATAAATTGTTTTGAAAACAACAAAGTATGTATTAGCCTATCTATCAATTGATTAGTTTGAACTAACATTGAATTCAGCTTATAGTGAAGACTGAGTTACTATGATAGATATATGGAGCCCTAACTGAATAAGGTGAAGTTAAAATAAAGACTAAATCATTGAATACAGCAAAGTTAGGGCTAAATATTAACATTGTTTCAATCAAGGCCTTAACTAAGTAGAAAAAAATTGGGGCTAAGACTAAGCATTGAGTTTTGAAATCAAAGTAACTAAGTACAGGAAAATTGGGGCTAGGACTAAGCATTAAGTTTTGAAATGCTAGGACCAAGTATTAAGTTTTAAAATCAAGGCTTCAACTGATCATAGCAAAGGTTGGAATGGGGACTAAGCATTGAGTTTTGAAATCAAGGCTCTAACTAAGTATATTGAAATTAGTGCTAGGACTAAGCATTGAGTTTTACAATGCTGGGATTAAGTATTAAGTTTTGAGATCAAGGCTTTACCTAAGTATGGCAAAATTAGAACTGGAACTAAGCATTGAGTTTTGAAATTAAGGCCCTAACTAAGCACATCAAAGTTGGTGCTGGGACTAAGTATTAAGTTTTGAAATCAAAGCCCACTTTATAATTTTATACTTGAACAGTAGCATTGTAATTATAACATTTTATATGGACTGTACACCTAATATATATATATAACTGAGACTAAGACCAAGCATCTATGCCAAAGGCATGGTCATCACATCTAGTTGCATTGTATTGCATGTGTGCAGCTGGTTGGATCAGGCCAATATAAAGATGATAGAGACAAAGGTGGGTGGAGCCAGAGCATGTGGTAATGGAATGTGGGATTTGAATGATATGTATGTGGGTTTGATGATGGTTAATAATTATGATTTCTGGTCCATGGTTCTGGTTTTGGATGTACTATTTGCATACATATAACACTACTTTTTAATACTGGATACATAATACATATACAGTCATGGATAAGCAAAGTCCTTCAATTTTATGTTTCAGGAATGATAACTTTTTGAGTAAAACTAGGTATAGTATCAGACTCAGAATGCTAAAATACACCTAAAAACACATCTCCCAACTTTTTCCCATGTGAAATTGAGTATGGCTAAATTTTTGGTCAATGTTATAAGCCTTTTGAAGCAGAGTCCAGGGCCTCCAAATGCATCAGAGCAGCCCTTGAAATAGTACAATGACCCTTATACTCTTGCACAGCCCATGCAGAAGCTCTCCCCATCAAGCCAAGTTGGTATGTATATAGAAATTGCCAAGATCAGTTTGCAGATCTGTGTATAACATCAGTGCTTCAATATCAGCTTGCTTTGAACTCTTGAAGGATGGCTTTCAGACTGGCTAATACCTGTATTTTACCCAGCCCAATACTAGAATTCAGATTAGCATTCAATAATATATGTGATAAATAACTGACTATACAATTTCAATTGAGTTAAGCTCACAATATAATTTAGATAAGAAGATGCATTTATTGCCAGGTGCATGGACAGTTAACTCAAGCACAGAGACTTGGTTTGGAAAGTTATATTGTTGACTCAAGGGCTTTACCATATAGCTGTGGTTTTATTTCAGGGGCACACAGGAGAACACTTGGCTTTTATACCAAAAACATCAAAGCCACATTTCTGTTGGAGTCCCTTGGCCTTGCTCTCATCTATTACCATTTTCTAGATCTGTATACCATAACAAGAATCAGGATTTTTATGAGAGATAATAGTGTCCTTCTGTTTGTGCTGCTTCCCTCTATTGCCTTTGTACATCTTAAAGGCTTTGAGAGAATCTGGAAGAATCCATCTCAACATCAGAATAGCCAGGCAATTTGGCCTCAGAAGTTTCAATGTGAGCATAAGTAGTCAAATATATAAAGTATTGGCTTACCCTCAGATGAATATAATTGACTGAAGGTACTTATAGTGTAAAAACTATATATATATATATATATATTGAGACAATTTTTTTCAATCACAATTTATTATGTGCATGGCCTAGTAGGCTATGAGACAGCATTTAACATGTAGAGGTGCTATAATGTGTTACCTATGAGAAGCAGGCAATAGGGCTAAGCAGTTTGGCATTATGCCCAATTCAAATGGAGAATATACAAGATGAGAGTAGGGAAGGGGGGAGTACCAGTGCTAATATTATGTATGTAATGTATATGGTAGATTAAATAAAAATTTTAGAGGTTTATGGCCTGGTGGGGCCTTGCAACTATGTTGGGTGTTTCAGGCTTTGCAATTGCCTTGAGGTGTTTCATTGTAGTGATGAACCTGAAGAGGGGCTCAAGAGCATTGATTTCAGTGAAGAGATAAGACATGGACTCAACTTTTTGCCATAATCTCTACTGTAGGTATCAGCATCTCTTATACTGATAATACCAGCACTTGAAGAGAAGGTGGCGGACTGTCTTGACCACAAGGTTGTTGCAGTATGGACACACTAGTGTCTTGGAATGGCTGATATGGAATAGATACTGGTTAAGGGCAATGTGGTAGGTTTGGAGCTGGATCAGAAGGGAGGACTAGCAGCAGTCTAGGTGTTTGACTAGGCACATATATTTCTTGAATGGGAGGGACTAGTCAATTACATGGCTTTGTACATAATGCAGGGACAGTTTCCATTGCTCCTTTCAGGTTGTTTGCAGTTTCTCAAAGGTGTACTGATGTCTTGCACTGATGCTGCTGGGGAGGGGGGCTTGTTGGAGAATGAATGGTAGGGATTTTGCATTGCTGTTAGTGCCTTAGGTGGCTATCTTTGCCAGTTCTTCTGCCCTCTTATTTGGTGTAAATTTCTCATGACCAAGTGTCCAATGTACTTTCAGGTCAATAAGGTTCCATGTATGGTCAGTCCAGGTGCAGTTTTAGCATGTGGCTCTCCTGTTCCTGATCTTATAATATTCTGTTTTGCTTGGCATATAGGCATTCAATGGCCAAGTGGACCTGCCTGCTGTAGTGCTAAGGGCCCTAAAAATAGTCTTTGTTACTCTGTGTTGGCTGGCAGCTAATCTATTAGTCACTGAAATTGAGCCAAGGCATTACTTTCCAGGCAGGGAGTTATGGATGCCTATATACCAGACTTTGGCCATGTAGGTGAATGCTGGGACTGTGATGGTGTTGTAGAGTTGGCAGAGTCAGTAGGGGAGGAACATCAGCATCTCAGAAGATGGTTTTGTAACTCTCATCACTTATCATGACCACCATATGGCCTGTATAGTGACCTTTTGGTAGTGGGCATTCTATCATAGCTTAGAGTCAAAGATGACCTCCAGGTACTTATATATGGAGACAGTCTTCACCCTCTAGATGGTGGCCATACTGTTGGAGCTTGCATGTGTAAGTGAGAGGTCTTCTGGGATAATGTCATGTTGAGAGCATGGGAAGTTCATGAGAGTGAGCTTTGAGAGCTCAAAGGAAGAGTTACATAATGTGGACCATTTGAATCCACCTCCTGAGTACTGAACCATGTCAGCTAGAATGTCATAGCAATTGATGATTATCTTTTCCATAGCTGTCAGGCAACCCCTCAAGTTTTCCCACTTCTCCATATCCTATCCCCCTCAGATTACTTATGCTATAGTTTTCATTGATGCCCCTGCTCTTGACCTATCCATAAGGCCTACTTTTAGCTCTCTAGCTGCAGTAATTCCTTGTTTATAATTCAGATAGTGTTAACCTTCCACATAGTCACCAGATTATGTAAACACTACATATCAGGTGGGCATTTTTCTAACCTGGCCATGAGAGTATTCTCAGACTTATTCTCTTTGGATCTTCCTTTGCCAGTTGTGTGACTGAGCCATAGCCCCCAGAGGTCATCTTTACAATAGCCAAGAACTTTGAGTTGTTGATAAAGCCAGAAGCCAGTTCTGACTTGGAGTTTTCTATGGCTACCCTTAGCAGAGGTGCATTATAGAAAGTGTAGAATAGTATTAATAGGAGGCAGCCTTGCATAGTGCCATTAAGGATGTCAAAGAGCATTTAAACAAAATTGTCAAACTTAATGAATATTTTACAGCCAGTGAACATTCATTGAGCCAGGCATATATGACACTCTAGGACTCCTTATTCTTACACATTGTGGATCAGCTATTCATAGATGGTGTTGAAGAAGACCCCTTGCATGTCAAGGAATAGGATGGCAGCTGCATTCCCCAAGTGCCAGGCATCTTTGATTCAGTTGAGCACTGAAAGTATGGTATTGCTGGTGTTGTAGCCTGGTTGTCCACCAAACTAGTAGGGGGAAGCATAGTGTGTTTCTCTGCAAGGAAAGAAAGGTCAGCAGCAACAATGGTAGAGAGGAGCTTTCTAATTGTATTGAGAAGTCCTATGGGTCTGTATGTATTTGGCACAGTATAGCTTGACTTTCCAGGCTTGTATAGCACCAGAGTGCTGGATGGAGACCAGCTAGCTGTTGTAATACACATCCAGTTCAAGGATTGCATGAAATATATAGTAGAGGTTGTCTATGAGGGTATTAGCACATTGTTTTAGCACAATGTCTGGGACTCTGTCAGGACCAGGTACCTTGTGTGGTTGAAGCTGTACTATGACTGCTAGGATGTAATGTTGGTTGAGGAACCAGGAGGGGCTTGGGATTTCCCAAAGAGGAAGAAGAGCATGCTGTTCTCTGGATAGCAAATATACAGGTCATCACAGCATTGTTTCAAAACAGGGCAACCATGGGATGAGCTTGCATGTGTAGAGTCAGGTCTATACAAGCTGCAGTGGGGGGCTCCAGAGAGACAATTGTCAAAAGAGTGGCTGTCACTGATGCAGTGTGAGCAATGCTTGGCCTTTTTGCAGTTGGCTTGGATGTGCTCAAATTCCTGGCAGCTGTTATATCAGAGGGGCTCATGTATACTCTTGTGGACAGTGATATGGTGGCTAGCCACAAACACATGTTTGCATTGGAGCTGGTTTGTGGCATCCCTAGAGTTGCACATCACCTTGAGGGATGTGACTGTCTACCTGTCATAGTGGCAGTTAATCCTTTTCAGCCAAATGGCTCAGGATATGCAACCCATCAGCAGGCCATTCTCCATTTCAAATGTTGCAATGTCTTTGTCTTTAGAAGGGTCAAAGATTCCCCTATATGGAATAAAGTGGAAGATGGAGTGTGAGCCTTATTCTTGACCCACACTGAGTTGCCAAGTCTTTGCAAGTTCCTAGACAGAGTTATATGTTCAGTTTATAAAGCATGCAGCCAATTCTGTAGTGTTCAACTCAAGGAGGTATACACTTTGTTTAAGCCAGGAGATGTGGTAGACAACAGTCTTTGCCAGAGTGGGGGCAATGCCATCAATGGCCACAAGGTCTGCATCTGACTTGTTAATCTCAGCAAGGAGCTTATTGATGGGACCTCACAGTTTGTAGTTTGTAAAGGGCAAGTAATCAACTGAGACATGAATAAGCTGCTGTTGCAAGTGGGTGTGCTGGTTGGGCTGGGCGGAGTTGAACATAGTAGGTACTGAGGATGGCTTGATGCTAACTACATTGGCCCAGGATAGGGCACAAGTTGTTGCAGACTGGGGCAAGGGTGGTAAAGGGGCAGATGCAAGCTTGGTGACAACATCATTGAGGGAGGCAAAGACCATTTGAAGCTGGGCTGAGATGCTCTTGAGAGCTAGAGTAGTCTCTACTTGAGCTATGTCATTTGCAGAGGCAAAGTTGAGGGAAGATGTGATGTAGTGGATGATGAGTTTGATACATTCCAGTATCTTGTACATAACTGTGTCTGCCAAAATGTCTGAGAGCTTGTTGTTCACATTGTCCTCCAGCAAAAATGTGACCACAAGGACCATATTCTTTACATTGACCTTGAATTTTGGTCCTTTTTGAGTGACAACTGTAGTCATGAGTACACATGTGAGCTTCATGCAGTCATATGGCTCTGCAGTGAGTATCCAACCTTTGGCCTCCAACCATCAATGGGCCTCATGGGCCAATTTGACTAGTCTGCCATGGCCATGCAGCAAGGCATGAAATTTAAAGTGGGATGGGAGTGGTTGGGATGGGATTGGAGTCTCTATGCAGCTAGCACCTCCAGGTGGTAGTTTTAACAGTGGTGGCTTGGACATCATATATGATATTTTGGGCTGGGGGTTATAGGATTAGAGGGTACTTCCAGGGGTAGCAGGCTTGTAAGCCAGGGTGGAATTATTCAGCAGTAGTGCTTGAAATTGCTGTCTATGTTCTACTGACTACCAGAACTCCAGAGGGGATGATGGTGGCTGTAGATCAAGACACATCCCCTTTTAAGACAATGGAGGGCCACATAGTGGCCAGTGTAATATTGGTGAAGAGAATAAAGGTGTGCATGATAAAGAATAATAAGACTGGATAATGACATTGGGACAATGGACATAGAGGTCAATGGTATGCTCTGATCTCCAAATATGCCACACTCCTCCCCACTATGGATTCAGAGTCTGTGTACCATGTCTTCTCATGTAAGGTTCATGGTGTTGTCACTATTTGGAGACTAAGAAGGGCATGCAAGCATAGAAAGAGAGGAGCAGTGAGAGTTTTAGTAATAATGTCCACAACATTAAGTTTGGTGTTGACATAGTGAATATAGCTTTCTCTGACCTGAACATGCTCACAAAGGAAATGGTACTTTGTATCAACATGTTTTCCATGGGCATAGAGAGTTAAATCTTCTAAGAGGCTTTATTGCAGCATTCTTGTTGCATAAGATGGGTTTTGGTCTAGCTGTAATTTTGTGACTGATGCTTTTGAATAGGGTACATAGCTAAATGCATTCTTGAGCATTTTTTTAGGTGGCTATATATTCCACCTTGTATGAGAATGTGGCAACTGACTTTTGTTTGCAGGCTGCCTATCATATTCTACCCAAGCCTAAGCTCTATACATATCCTCCAATGCTTCATTGTGTGTTGAGGCAGTTTGCTCAGTCAGAGTTAGTAAACCTGGTGAGTTTGATGGGGCCTTGCATGCTGCCAAGGATTTGCTTTATGTCCTGAGTGCCTTTGAGGTAGCACACAAGTCTTGTGGCAGCTTTTCAGTGGATGGCAGTGTAGCAATCAATATAGTGGGTGAGTTGTTGCATGTTATAGGATATGTCTGGGTGTGTTGAGTTGGCAAGAGATAGCAGGCACTCAATGAGGGATTAGTATGGGATTTTATTAAGGGTAATGATGTCCTTGAGGGACAGGGATGATCTGTGAATGTGTCTCAATTGGAGTCCTGGCTCTATGGGGAGTGATAGGGGAGCTGGGTCAGATTGGCCAAATTGACTTATGATTTTCTGAATCAAGGCTGTCTGTGATAATCTATTACAGTGTGTGTACTGCAGTGTAAGGACAACTTCTGGGGACTGTGGCTCAGTCACACAACTGGCAGAGGGAGATCCAAAGAGAACAAGTCTGAAGATTCCCAATGCCAGTGTTCAGAAAATTGACTCTAAAGCTTCTAATAAAACCACTATATAACACTAAATCCAGAGTCCAATCCAAAGAAGGGAAGCTCATCTTAATTGGCCTTGATCTCCAACCTCCTAAGGCATAGCCATTCCAAAATGACACTTTTAGATAGCCCCTTTTGAAAGTACTTGTCAGTAAAGGATGGAAGAATGGGGATGCAAGGATGGCTCAGAATGAGGGAAACAAACAGGAATGGGGTCTGACTTAGAAGGCATGTAAATCCCCAAAATAGCATGTTATTGCTTAGTATTTAGTTCCAGATGCAACCAGCCTGCTTCATTATATAGAGTCCTCTCAGTAAGCACCATACCTAGTCTTTCTTCCTGGTTTCTCTGAATCCCTTTTGGCTGTTACATATACTGCATCTCATTATCTGGGAGTAGTATATATAAGAGGGCCATTTTTATGTCAATCTGTGCTGCATCCCATCCTTGAGCTCTGGTAAGGTGTAATAGGACTTACCACAATTCTATCTATGCTGTGGGTGAAGTAGTCCTAGTGTAGTCATGTCCATATACTTGCTTGAATACCTTGAAGACAAGTTGGACCTTGAAGGAAACTGCCTTCCCAGTCTCATTGCATTTGATCTTGAATACCAGTCTGCCCTTTCAAACCTTCTGTCCTAGTAGGACTTGATCTTATGGAACCAGCTTGTATACCTCCATATATTCAAGGAACTTGACTTCTTCTTTGTACCCTTCTTCCTACTGTTTTGTATTAGGCAATGCAATGCCTTTGGTTCATTTCATATTCATGGCTTAATGCCAAGATCAATGGTGTGGGGGTCCCTAAGTGATTCTGCTATGGCAAGTAAGTACTTGATGCTTTTCATGGATCCTAGATTGGCTAGGTCTGAGATAATGCTATGGTCTGGCATGTCTCCTCCTGCTATTGGGGTATCTCATATGTGTTGTATGGGGTTATTGTTTGTATTTGCCAGTCCTTGTCAATCATGTTGTGCTTCTGTCCTAGATGCTCATAGTCTGTTGCCTGCTGCATGTGAGTCTAGTATGGCCTATTCAGTGCAAATGACAGGTGAATTGTCAGGGCTGGCTTTGACTATGGGTGTGCAGATTTGGCCAGATTCATAGGCCCACTGCTACATTACGGACATTTGGTATATGAGAGATGTCTTCTGGTAGAGTAGCTGGTGTTGGAAGGAGTTTGTCATCATCATCTGTGTGGAATGTATTGATGGATGACATTTTGTGGTGTTGTCAATCAATGTTGGTTTGATTTTGTCAGGCACATCAGGTGTGATTGTGGGCATAGGTACTTGTTCCTCTCCATTGGTAGCTGCCATTGGTTTGGGGAGGATCATCATATTGTTCCATGAAACATATATGATAGGACTTATATATTTCTCTAGTTTGTAGATCATAGCATCTGTAGCCCTTGGAGTTCTGGATGTAGCCAATAAGAATACATTCTATGACTTGCAGGTTGAATGTCAGGTTGTGCTGATGTAGTATGAAGATCAATGCTCTGCAGCTGATCTCATGTATCAATAGTTGGGTGTGTATCCATGCCATAGTTTGAATGGAGTTTTGTTGTGCAATGATTTGGTTATTGTCTTTGTGTGAAGGTGCATTGTATTCAAATAAAATCCATCCCATAATGTGTCAGGGCACTTAGCAGCCTATCCTCATTGTTCATACTTTCCTTTGTGGAGTTTAGTGCATTCATTCTACTCTCCTCATGTGTTGTGAGGTGTATGGGGTACCATAATCATGTCTTGTACCTCTGGACACAAGCCAGGCTTCAACTTGATACTTCCTCAGTTTGCTATTGTTCCCAGTATGGTATATGCCAACTTTTTTGCCAGTTTCAAGTTCTCAAGTCTTTTTCATGCCTAAAGTGCAGCAAACATGTTGGCTTTTGATTTTAGCAGAATTAACTATGGCACATCTATGTAATCATTCACTAGATCTATAATATATTTGTTTCCTGGTATAAGACTGCACATTCATAGGTCCAGCCAGATCTATCCAACTATGTGTAGCCATTTAACTGCCCTGTATCCCTCCTTCCACACTTTTGGAACAGATGTCTACATCTGTTTGCTGAGAATACAGATGTGAAACTTGTGTTGTGCAGGGAGGGAGGCAGATGGCCTACCTGGCAGATGACCATTTTGAGCCATAGTTGCAACACCTTGATAGTTGGCATGGCCAAGATGTCAGTGCCAAGCATCAATTTTGACTAGTCATTATGCTGTAGTCAGAGTATGCTCAGAGAGAGCATCTTGCAGTCAAGTGTATAGAAGCATTGTCCTAGGATCATAAGTCCTGCAGCTAACAAGATTTCTGATGCTTCATCTAAAATAGTTACCTTAGTTTAGCTAAAGGTGATGAGAGCCCACATGCTAGCTGTCAATGCAGAAATGGAGATGAGGCAAACAGCAGATGTGGGGATGTACAGGGCATTCTTGAAGTATATCTCCATCTGCTTTTAGACCTGTAGCCAGATCTGTCCATATACCAATAGATTAGATTGAGGTTCCTCCTACTCATTTGATGGCTCAAGGTGGGATTACTTGTTGAGTGACAAAGTCTGTAGCACATAGAGATATATGGACCATTGCTCTACAATCTATGTAGAAGAGTTTTTCTGTAAGTGATATAAGTCTTGTATTGCTCAAGGGGTTTACTGGGATGACTGCTGTGGTGGCTAAGATAGTTTTGCAGTTATGCATTGCTGGAATGGAGTGAGTGGTCCACTTGATTGTCACCCATAGTTTGTCCTTGTTAGTGGCCATAAATCCTGTGTATTCAAAGAAATCTATACTGTTGATAGTTATAGAATCTGGGAACTTGGTTATTTTAGCAGTAGTCTCAAGCTAGACTTTCTGGAGATTGTTAATGTCAATGATGTAAGCTTGTCCATCAAGTCCCTTTACTGCAATGCTGTTCTTTTTGTTGTTAGATATTGTCCTTGATTCCTCAATTGTTTTTCCAGCCATTGTTTTATATCCAAGACAGCTATGCAGATGATGCCAATGGATGAGGTCATTGTTTGAGAGCCAATTGGCATAATAAGCATTGGGTTTAGTCAGATTCAGTTGAGTGATCAGTCTACCAGGGTTCTTTTCAGACACAAAGATATAGTAGTCAAGGCTACTTTGTTGTAGGAATATTTTGAGCTTTGTTGACCATTTGATAAATTCTTAGATGGTGCAGTCAAAGAAAGGTTCTATAGTAGGCCAGTATGCATTTAGTTTGGCAGGACAAGTCTATTTATAAGTACTATTAGTGGCAGACATAGTGATAAGAGGTGGGAAGACAGATCCTATAGTGGAGTCAAAGAGGTTTTCTTACTAGAGAATGAGAGATCTCACATAGATATGATGTTCAACTGATCAGGTCAGGGTCTAAGAGCACCAAGAGTTTTTGTGACTTATGTGAAGTGTAGAGAAGAGAGTGCCAGATGTTTAGAGTGCTGTGTTTGATAGGTCTATAATCTGTTAGAACTAGATGCACTAATAATGACACTGACAGTAAGCTAAATCCTCAAATCAGTATAATTGACTGAAATAACTAGCTGACAGAATGTAAGTAAGTTACAATCTCCATGGTAATATGAGTATAGGTGGTTGAGTATGTACAGTATTGAATTACCCTCAGATCAACATAATTGACTGAGGGTACTTATAGTATAGACATTGTATATATACTTTTGAGACAATTGAGGGCCATATAGTGGCCAGTGTGATATTAATGAAGGATGTTGAGTAACAACTCCTTACTAATTATCCTTCATCCTCTTTGTGCCACTGCTGCTGCCACAACTGTCAGTAGCTGATGTGTTATATTTGGTTTACTTTATGTCAAACCTTATTTTACAATATACTCTCTGGTCACATTTTTTTTCTTCTCATCCCTCAGTTATCTTCATATATTGTTAAGAGACTAAGAGTGAGTGTATTCTTACTTATTATAACCTATGATTGACTTATTCAAGTAGAACTTACTATGTTCTTCTTAACAGGTTGAAAAAGTCATCTTCACAATTTGTTGAGACACTGAGGAACTTACTGCATTCTACTTTACAGGTCATAGGCCCCATCTGTGTTGTTCAAAGAACCTTCAATCTCTTGATAAATTTTTTTTACCTCCAAAAAGGTGACTTCTACAAATTATAGCACAAACCATGTTCAATCCACCCACATTCCCTGAGGAATTACAATTTGATGGGACAAACTATATACCATTCAAAAATTGGGTCCTTGTTGCAGTGAGGGCACAAGGATCCTAAGGGTATTATAGTACTTGGTTAGAGTAATACTGTAAGTTCTGGGGCTTTCTTGAAGTCTTAGAAGGTCTACTCTGCTTCCACACTAGTTGCTTGATAACTGCTTGATGTTGAGGTGG